>QEPC01014166.1:461315-509306 GCA_003113815.1 Sphenodon punctatus | reverse complement strand
GGAGGGAAACAAAAGGCGAGAAAATAGGGCAGACATGTTAGTGAGTAAGATAGGAGGGGAAAATACAGTAGGAAAAAATGGAGAAAAGTACCTGTAAGGCGCGCGCCATAAGGCGCGCGCCTTTTGGCCCGCTGGTTGGTGGAGCTTGGGGTGGCAGGAAGGCCAGCCCCAGGAGAGTCGTGGTGTCCTCAAGCGATGACAGCCGAGGATGCTGGGAGCGTATGCAGACGAGCTGCAGACGAGCTGCAGCCTCACCAGTTCTAGGATAAGCTGGGCCAGTACAAAACATTGATCAGTTGTTGAGCGTCCAGCTCTGAAGCCGGCGTGTTCTTCCACCATAATATGATTAACACTGGCCCAGTCTTCCAGCCTGTTTAGTAATAGCTGGACGTATATTTTAGCTAGAATATCTATGAGGCTTATAGGCCTATAGTTTGCAGGAGAAGATTTGTCACCCTTTTTATATATAGGGATTATAATGCTGGAGTTCCAACCCTTAGGAAAGTGGCCTGAATAGTTGATAAAGCTGAACAGATTACATAATACCGGAGTCTACCAATCAATATGCAACCTAAAGAGTTCCCTGGGAAGAGCATCTTCTCCTGGCGCTTTGTTGTTAGGAATACTCCTCAACAGTGTGCTAACTTCAAGGTATGTTACATGGGGCCAGACAGGGTAAGATATCAGTTCTCTCTCCCTGACAAGACTGCTGTGGAGTCCTCTATATTTGTTAAAGATGGCACCAAAGTATTCCTGCCATACTATATTTGAAATATTAAGCTCGGGTATAAAACTTCCCTCCGTTGACCCGTGATTTACCAATTTCCAAAATGTAATCATATCCTTATCGGCCATGGCTGCCTCCAGATGTCTCCAGAGGGTTTGTTGATTTGTTTTTTTTCTTTTTATCCTTTTATAACTGGCTTTCGTTCTAATCAACATGATCATGGAGTGGGTTGTTTGCTCTGTTTTTGTCTGCCTAGCTTTCTTATTTAAATCAGCTTTGGACCTCCTACATTCTCCATCAAACCCTGGTGCAGAATTTGGACTAACTCTGCCTGGCTGGGCGGCAGATACTTGCTCCCTGATGTATGTGGTAATGTTAAGGAACATAGGATTTAAATTGTGCTAAGTGGGTTGAGTTTCATGAACCCTTCCCTAAATAAAGTTAAATCGTCTGCCAAAAAGAGATCCTTACTAATTCCCGCCAGTTTTGTGTTCCACCTTGGAACCTTCAAGCCTTGTGGAGACAGATCGGTGACTCCTGAATTTGTTAATTTCAGATTTACTGGCTTGTGACTAAAATCAATTGAAATTTCTAAAGGTTGATGATTACTACAGCCGAAAGGCAAAACCTTACAATCTAATGGTCTATCCAGTAATGCAGCTGGAACACATGCGTAGTCAACTACTCTGGTTCCCTGCGCAGAAATGAAAGTCCAGTCCCCAAGGGGATCTGTTCCAGTCCTCCCGTTAAGGATTTTGAAATTGCCCCTATACAAAAACTGGAGGAATTGTAAACCAGCCGCATTCAGAATTGAGTCCCTGGAGTGCCTAGAGGGGAAGAAGAAATCATCCTCCTCATGAAAACTTGGGCAATTGATGTATCGGCATTCCCAATCCTGGAATTAAAGTCCCCCATTAAAATTACTGGAGAAGTGGGGAATTTCTCGTCCATAAGGTTGAGAAATTCTTAAGTTGTTTCCTTATCATAAATGCCCTGACAGGGTGGTAAATAGATGTTAACAATAATCATTGAGGTTTCAACTGACCCCCAGGACAGGTATAAGGCAAGTGAATTCTTAGGGGGATTCCCTATTTGGTGCGTGTTGATCTGGAACTCCTGGTTCACAAATACCGCTAGTCCCCCCCGCTGGTCTCCCAAACTTAGCAATCTTTATAGCTGGGCTAGTCCACACATGGAAACCTGGAAGCTGCAGGTCAGTTGGCCTCAGCCGAGGTTTCCTGCACACATACTACAGTATAATTAGAAACCAGGTTGATAATGTCTTTGTTAACACTGGAAGCCCATCCGGCTATATTCCATGAAAGAACTTGAAGTAAGGAGCTTGCTTTGAAACACTGCATGGGGGGGTTAGGCAATTGTCATGAAACCTTTCCTGAACCTGCAGGGTCAGTTATTTCAGCATTAATTATGTCAATTCCATCCACACTGTTACAAACCACCCCACTCTCAATTCTCCTATTTTGTCAATTTATCCCAGGATTATTAGTTGTTGGTTTTCTACACTTTTTGGTATTAAGGTGTTCAGTATTGGGATTAGCGGGGGGTCTCCCCCATTGCCCCAACAACTTCAACAATAGCTCAATGTTTTATTTGATGGTTCTCATAGTCCAACTCCTTATTAGGAACAGATCTGGTTCCATGGGCGGAATAGTCCAGAATATTTTTCCCCAACGTAGCTTGCAAAGCGCCCAGTTTCTGGATAATCGTATCTTGCTCAATAACAGCTAGAGAATCAAAAGCAGAACAAAATTCAAGTTCTCTGGAGCCATCCTCCTCAGTGACCATACACAGATCCATAAAATCTAATCCTCTTTGGATCTTAATATTGTTAGATAAACAAGGAGGAACTGGCAAATATCTGATACTATTACTCTGAGTCGGCTGATGGTGAAAGGTATTAGGCCTATTACAATTTAAGAGCATAGTTCTCATTTGAGGGGTACAATCAATTACTCTATTGATTGAACTATCCCCCTGGATAGTAAAAATTTCCTTGCTAAGAAAAATTTCCTAACTATTTCTTTATGCGGGAACATTATTTGTAATCTTAAGTTTACTCCATGAGGGGAGGGGCCATTAACTTCAAGAATTTTGTTTGCTGTTAATTTAGTGCCTACCAAGTGGACTACTGCTCAATAAACCATCTTGAAGTAAACCATACCAAAACTAAGGTGATGGTATTTGTTAATCACTTTTCTGCTAGCCATTGGCAACTAGGGACACAACCCATAGAACAGGTGAAGTCCTATAAATATCTGGGAGTTTTATTCCGTTATACAGGTGGTTGGACCAAACATCTAGATGCAGTGAAACTAAAAAATAATCAGACCTCAAATGGTATTCTGAAATTTTGGAGATCTGCAGGTGCTAAGGTTGTTAAACCTGTTGTACATTTGGTGAATCAGCTTATTCCTCAAATGATATATGGGGCTCCAATTTGGGGACATGCTTGAATCAGCCCAGCAAAAATTTGTAAAAGGGTTCTGGGTATCCCCTTCTTTACCCCTTCTTCTATGGCAAGGGCCGAGTTCCGTCTAATATAAGATCAAACTCGCCATATTCAGATACTGGCTACACCTTATGCATATGGATGATTTTAGACTTCCAAAACTGTGCATATTAGAACAAAAAACATTCAAGGGCAAAGCCTTATGGGTCTACAAAATGGAAAACTTATTTCAAGCATATGGATTGTACATTTTCCATCTAAGGGATATGATATTCAAAGAAAATCTAAAGCCCTATTAGATAGTAGAACTAAGGATGTTTTCATTCAAGCCAACATGGCGTTAGTCAAAGCCTGTCGGATAGCTCCAAGATATGCAGAAATCAAACACTTGTTTATTTTTGAGGACTATTTATCCTCTATAGAAAACCAAACAGTTAGGGCAGCTTTCACAAGATTAAGAATGCAACTATTCCCCTCCACGGTTGTGGAAGGCAGATTTAGAAGAACTCAGTATAACTTGAGATTCTGTAGTTGCGGGCTAAATAAAGTTGAGGACCTTGATCATTATATTTTCGACTGCCCGTATAACGGGAGACTGAGGTCTGAAATCATTAACCCATTACTGAAGGGGAAAGACTATTGGGGAGTAAATTGGAAACTGTCCTATTTGTTAGGAAATACTAATGTGTTGATAACGGAGGCCATGGAAAAATTTGCTTGGTTATCTGAAGTTGGTAGGAAAAACAGGGCAAATGCTAAGGGGGCTACTACAAATGTTCTGCAGGGGTCAAGTGCTGATGCCACAAGCCCCAGGAAGGGTAAGGCAATCCCAATGTAGATATCTATAACTAGTACTATGGGGTATATCACATGCTGTTTCCAATAAACTACATGTGATTGGGATATCTTATCACTGGGATAAGATATCACTGGGATAAGACATGTGATTGGGATATCTTATCACTTATTATTTACCCATAATCCCCATGTGCCAATGTGCAATGGATGGTAAAGAAGAGGCCCTAAAATTGGTGGTCTATTCTTTTTGGGTTATGCAACTTTGTGTTGGGCTATAGAAATCTGTCCGGTTGAAGTTACAGCTTCATTTGGAGTTCTTCAGCCTGTATTTTGCTACTGTGTAGTTTTGTAGTATCTTTCTTTCTTGGTGTATTTTCTGTATACTGTGTACTGTATACTGTGTTGTACCGCAGTTTTTATTATTTTAAACAAGTGTTTATACATGTGCTTTGTCATGGCCGTTAGCCAGTACAATAAACTTATTACTACTATGTGGTCATTCTGTCCACCTACTTCTATATGCTGAGAAAGGTCACCATCTTTATCCAACAGTGACCCTTGAGCTAACCCTAATAGGGGGCATTGGCAGGCCTCAGGTGATGCATTAATTGCTTCCAAAAGTGGAACGGTGTCTCAGTTTGAAGTCTTCTAAATATCTGTTTTTATCCCAATAACTGTTGAATTCTAAATTGCTCATCGCCAAATTAACCCCACCCACCTTTCCGGGGTCTTTCTCCCCATCAACTAGAATAAAGGCAGTATCTGAGTTCCTTTCCTGAACTATTAAATTAACTTCTGGTTCTAAAGGAACCTTTCCCGACTTAATTTGTAATCCAGCTGCCTTATATCAGTCATCAGATCTATCCATTATACCTTGCAGCTATCCAAAAATACTAATTTATCCTTTGTTGGAGCAAACAATCCATCAGAACAGGCCCTGATCCCTCTAACCCCCACCTCATTCTCCAGAGAATCCTCCCTGTTAACCTTTGGAAAACCTTCTCTGGTGTTAAACTCTAAGACACTCCCCTGTACGTTTTGCTTAATCTTTGATGCTTAAGAACCTTATTTGTACATCTCTGCTTCCATAGATTCTAGATCTGAGGATGGCACACCTCTCGTTGGAGTGCAACACCGCTTAATGCCGTTCGACTTATCAATGGAAGATTCTGATAAGATTTTACTGGTAACGTGGGCTGTTATCGACCCAGATTTAATATCCTTCTTTTGGTGCCTCTCCTCCTGTATCCATCCCCCAGTGATGTTCTCATTATCATTTCTAGGTAGCTGTAAGCCTTCTACTGTATAAACTGAGTACACCCTGGACAGACATATACCCCTAGCCCTAAGAAGTCTATTGGCCCGGAATAACTGTCTGATCAGGAAAGGCTTATTAAAGACTACCACTCATTTATGTAGATGGGGAGATAGCCATATAGGTCTAATAACCCAGACATCAGAATAGGAACAGTGGATGGGGGCCGCAGCCCACAAATATCTAGTAACCAAAATTGGGTTGTTCCACAATGGTATAATCCCATTAAAGAAGGGATAGATAGTGAAAGCTACTGCGGTCTTGGAAAGTATGAGCAGAGACTCAACTGGCTCCACCCCTTACCTTATGGGGTTTACTTTAGGATCCCCCATATTTGTACCCTTAGCTCCAGTTGGCCCTAAATCCCTTCCTGCCTTCATGTGGGATACCTTCCTAGTTTTCTCTTCCACAATATCTGTAAGGATTTTAAGTTGGGAAAATATATATTTCAGAGTCTGAACAATTAACAATGTTCGATCTGCCAGTAGGTTTAATGGTGAATCGCCAGACTTATTACCTTCAACTGTCTGAGTAGAAGAGTGGATTCATTGCCCTCCTTACATTGCCCTCCTGATTCTTATTTGAAAGCACCGCACCAATCAAACCCTCAGTGCTTGCTTCTTTAGAAGGGGGCAAAGTAGCTAGATTTGATAACCTCTTAGGCTGCGTTCTCACCTGCAGCGGCGGTAGTGGCAGCAGGAGGGGCGAGGGAAGACGTGGCAGCCCGGAGGAGCCGGCTGACGGGAAAAGAGCCGGTGTGAACGGGAATCTGCCGCAGCTTCTCTCACGCATGTCAGGGCAGGATTTTGCACCCAGCAGAATCCAGTTCCCTTTTGAACTGTCCTGCTGTCTCCACCCTCTATACAAATACAGAATTCCCTCCAAAAATTTACATCGGAGACCATTAATGACAGGGCCAACACCCCAACAGAGGCATTCTCCTCTCAGTTGGCATTCCCCAAGGTACTGAAATTCAGCTGCAGTGCACCATGGGATTGATGCAGTCCTCTTTGTGACTCTTACATTGGAATTACCGTTTCCACTGCAAAGCTAGATTAGTGCTTATTCTTGATTAACAATTATTGTTAACAACAAATCAGGATTTATAACTACTTAAGATTAATTCTGCTTGTGTAAAAGCTAATCTGTGAACTTGATACTAGCATATCAGGGTGACTGCTACTGCTACCATCACCTTTTACTGATTTAAAGTAAACAATCCATTCTTAAGTTTGTGTTGTAGGATTTTCATGTAAAAAGCTTTCCTTTTGTCTGGATTGGCTAAAAGGTGCATACCTGACACAAGTCTTTCCCTATCCCATGAAATCCAGATGCTTGTACAGTAGCAACAGAAAGAAACTAAATATTCTTAGCCAGTTTCTTTCCTGTAGTCTATCCTTTTGTCTGGATATGATGCCATCATATCCAGACAAAATATGATATCCAGACAAAGGTATCTAATGGCTAGATAATGGCTATGATATCCAGACAAAAGTATCTAAAGGCTAAATAATGGGGCTGATCCCAAGCCCCGTGGATCCCCCGCGTGCATGGCACAATATGCCTGCAACAGAGGTCTGTGTGGTTTGTGCATGGGATCAGTCACAAGTACCATTGTATGACTGTTATCTTGAATACGCCAGTTCCTACAACTTCACTTGTCATGGGAAGGGAAAACAGGTGGACAGCCATCAGCTGAAAACTAATGGACCATGGTGTTAGCTCCTCTGGGGACTTTAACTAGTATGGGTTAGCACTTAGCACAGCCTCTGATCTATCTAAAATACCTCTTCCATCATGCTTTTCCTGGCTTGTCATGAGTGATAAGAATCTCCTCCCTGTAACTAAGTTAAGTATGTGCACCTGCAACCTTGTAAATGTATCCTTCTCTCCTGATGTTCACCTCTCATCTGTCCCCTTCCTGGTCTCTCTTAGAATGTAAGCTCCTTGGAGTAGGGACCTGTCTATATCTGCTGATTGTACAGTGCCTGGTACACTGCTGGTGCTATATAAATAATTATCAACAATATACCAATAGGCTGGTTTGTGGGGAAAAAAACAGCTGGAAGAAAATTATTGGGGGGAAAAATAACATGTTTATTTTTATCACCTGCGTCAAATGAGATGACAAACAAAGTGGTGCAATAGTCACCCCTCATATTCTCCTTGTAACTATAGTATCACCACTTGTGCTATGGAAACTAGGGGGGTGGTTTTGTGCTAGCTAGATCTAAGAGTAAATGCATTAACTACTGTAAATAGTAAGTAAGTAAATCTTTATTGCATGGCTAATTAGCCATTGCACATAAACATAATATACATAATATTCATATAGGGCAGATCCTTCAAATTCTATGAAATATGAATAGTATTATTAATAAAAATACAAATATGAAAATTGGGGTCACCGTCCCCTACAACAGCATGCATTAATACAAACCTGGCCTGCTAAGATACCATTAACATAATATCAAAACATAATCTACATAAACTACATAGATAAAACCCTACAACAAGGTACAAAATTCTAACCGTAACTGAAACACAACTAAAGTAAAATAAAGTAATAAAGTATAATAAGGTATGCAGACTTCACACCTTATACTTACATACTTACATATGTTTATGCTAAATGCCTTACAAGGGCTAAACAAATGTAAATTCAAATCAGTACCCTCAGGACTACAAATCCCCTTTTAGGGTAGGATGAACTTCTTCCGAATGTTCTCATACCCGAGAGGAAAAATGGCCACTTGCTTTGTTCCTTCAGAGTCAAAGTCTCCAAGAAGATAAATCAGCTGTCGAATCATTGGGCGGTTAATTTCCCATCCAATGGCAGTTATCAGGCGGATATGGCATGCGTCGTATAAGGGGCAGGTAATTAAATAATGGCTCAAATCCTCGACTCCCCTCCCCCCCCCGACATACCCATTCAGTGCATGGAATACCCTGGTATCTCCCAAATAAGACTGCTATGTTCATAAGCTGCAACCTCAGGCTTACAAATGCCTGTCTAAGTTTGGTGTCAGAAAGATGGAAAATATAGGACGCCCCCCCCCCGAGATGCTATCACATACTTGTGGTGTTAGGATTTAGGGAATTAGCTCTCTTTGGATCGGGGGACCCACACACCCTGGTTTGCACATATGAGACATTCACATAGAAGGGATCTTAAATCATAGTTATAGATTTATTTAGTTGTTCACACATTTATAAAACCCAGTCTGTAATGATCCAGCAGCAGTTACCTAGCTATACAATATCCCACACCCAAAGTCAGTCTTACATGTCTTGAAAGCTCAAAACGGTGGATGTCATCTGTCAGGAGCAGGAGATAGGGTTGTAGGACCCCCTATGGAGGGGTCCCGGAAAGGGTCAACAGCCCACGAACACCAAGTTAGATGCCAAGCGCTGAGACAACGTTCTGGTCTCTGCTTCAGTCTTTTATAGTGTTTTGGGGAGAAGATGTTCTTCAGTATGCATATTCCAGGGTGCTTGATTGTGCAATGTGCTTGCTGGTATTCATCTTACAGAGTCTGGCTGTCATCTCCCTTTCCCATCCATCTGGAGCCTGGGTGCTAATGGTCACATTCCCAGTTTGTTTGTTAGTCAGGGTGGGCACTTGATAACAGGACATCTTTTTCCCTCCCTTCAGGCAGGGAGTAGATATGCCTTTATCATCTGTGCTGGTGCAAAAAGGGTGATGGCCGCTTGAATGGCTTCTGCTTGTCAGTTGGCAACTCCCTGAGCAGAAACATCTCCTCCTTCCCCTCCAGGCGTGAAGGAGATATTCTTCAGGGGTGTTCAAGCACCCTCTCATCAAGCCCCTTTGTTTTAGTCTTTGTCAGTGCTTTGTTCCAGGCTGGGTGCGGTTGGTCAGCAATATGATGTAAATCACTGGTCTTGCAAGACATGATGATGTGGTTGGGAGTTTGTGAAAGTCATGTGAGATTATTTTCCACACAGCCTACCTGGCTATTTCTAGAGATCCTGCCTACTGGATCAGTACAGAGAATTCAGAGCTTTGGTACAATAGTTATATGCATTTTCAAATATGGTCATTGGTTCCAGTATATTAATTCTCATAGTATATTGCATACAATCAAATCGTAACAGTCCCCGCCTTGTCACCATTTTGCAATATGGTGGCATAATTTTATGGTGACATAATTTTGTTTCTGGACTGCTTGAGGCTTTTAGGTTTTAAGGATCATTGACTTGTCTGGCTGTGAGGGAGCTCAATTCTCAGTCAGAGAGCCTATGTCCTTCGTGTCAATGGAGCATGAATAGCCCTGGCCTGCAAGGCTCGTATCGCTCTCTTTGCCCAACATGCAATCCAGATAACAGCAGCTATTAAAATACATTGAATGATTAAAATGATAACAATGGAATGTATTAGAAGATTGAACACCCCTGTAGCAGTGGGTGACCACCCAAATAGACTTTCCCCAAAAAGAATGTTTCATGGTATATTCTACTTCTGTTAGGACATGGGTAATTGTATTTCCTTCTGATCTGAGAACCAGAGCTGCATGGCCTAATGTGTTAGCTAAATGTTGTACTTTAATTGCTTTCATTCATTTGCATGTAGAGTCCAAGTAACATTGTTTACATAAATTTTAGTTACATTACACATGAACATGAATCCAGTGTCTGGGGTAGTGTGCATAAATAATTCATTATACCATGTGGGAGTTCCAGGGGGTGGTATTACATAAAAACATTTATTTATACAAGCCTGAAAAAGTGGTGATACAAAAGGAGAACATTGGGGGTGATGTCTGCTGATATTGTCATTGGATAGGGTCAGAGGTTACCAGCACTTGACCCAATGTGGGGGCTGGGGGCTAGTCTTTACAACTACCCCTTTGCGCAAATAGTGTGAGTGATGTCATGACATAGCTGGAAAGATGCTTAACTTAAAAAACTGTAAATAGAAAACAAACAAACTACAAAGCCTAGATAAACACGTGGTGGTGAAGAGGTAGTGATATCACATAGACACATAGATAGACATACAACACTAAGTGATAAACACACAACACTGAGTGACAAACAGCCATGGCATAACATACACACATTAATGAAATAAAATAAAATAAAAACTGTGGTTGGTTCCTTAGTGTTGCCTTCCAAGGCCGCCTTCTTGCTTCTGTAAGAAATAAAGAGATCTGACCTCTGCAAGGCCTAATTAAGGGTGACTCCCATGGTTAATTCATGAAACTAATCACTGGAATTATATAAATCCTCCCCCCTTTTAATACTGTAAGAGCACGAACAGTATTACTTTTGTAGACAACCCATGCATAATGGCTGCCTGCTCCAGCACTGATTTGTAGGAATCCTCAAACATACATACATAGCAGGCGCACCCACTTACACAAGCTTTCAATAAAACATTCATTACACTTGCACATGTGCTCACACAAATTTTTGTCACACACCCCTATCTCAGGGCACTCAGGCAAAGTCACGCACACACATACCCACATGGGGATCTCCTCGAGCATACAAATATACATACACCCTATCTCATACATCCCACATAGTCAAGCACACACAAATTACTCATATCAGCACAGAAGCATGGTAAATGGCAGGATTTTTGAGACTGCTGCTTTTATTCCTCCTTACAGACAGTTTTAGCCCTTGCTGGCAAAAACAGTGTAGATGAGGCCCTATTTTTAACAGAACACCTAAACAGACTACCTAAAAGACAACCCTACCAATCACAACAATAAAAGCAATCTTTGTTACCCTTTTTAAACACTTTCTCTAGCCTTCTTTCCAACTTACATGTAATTCCTCCTTGCATGGATGCTACACCATGCCCATTTAGCCAGTGTTCATCCTATCCTTCAAGAACCATCCTTAAAATCTTTTCCTTATACCTACTACATTTCCAACAACACTGTTCTGTATTTCCCTCCTTAACACACAAACACACAAAAGGGGGGGCTTGCTTCAGGCTGGATTACGCTTGTAGAGGCCAGGAACCACTGTTGCTGGTTAGGGCAGAATGGGGGAGCCACATGGAGAGATGGGTGAAATACATTCCCCAAAACAAGTTAGCGAATGTCTGTATTTCACTCCAAGCCCTGTCCTGGAAACCTGGCCATGGAGGGGGACTCCTGGGGAACCCTACAGGACCGTGGACATTCTGAGGGAAGGGGTAAGAGTCCCATGGCTGGCCAGAGGAACTTTTCCCTCCTGCATGATCTTGATGCCAGGCATCTCTCTTTGGCTGAGGTTGCCAGTGCTCCTTAAGGGAGGCATTGTTTATTAGAGGGTCTGGATCACAGGGAGGCAGGGGAGTTGCAGTTTTCTCAGGGGTGTGGGGAAGTGTCTTATCGGGGGCCATGGGCATACAAATGCTGGTTATAAGTTCCTCCTCATCAGAGGGGTAATCATCGTAAAAGGGTGCATCTGGGTCCATTTTGCTACACTGGGACACAGGGATTTTTCTATTAGCTGAAATGATGGCATGTTTTCCCTTTAAGCTTTGTGTGAGAGCGTTGATTTTTTCTTGGCATTTTACATGAGATACAGGATCTCCTTCCCTGAACTTTTTGACTTGATTCATTAACAATCTCAGACCTGCTTCGCTTTCCTGCAACTTGGTGAGGTTATCCTGATTAATTCTTTGAAGACGCCTATAATCTTTTTGTAATGTTGCCAGGTGTTCGTTGAGTTCCCTGTACTCAATGGCTTGTCTGAGTTGCTGACAGGACTGTTCATTGCGCCAACTAACACTCTGTTGTTCTCTGCGTTTGAGATCTCCCATTAACACATCAGTTACTTTAGCATTATCATTTAAGGTGGAGATCTGTGCTACAGCATCCTGTACAGCCCCCCAGAGAAGCCAGATAGCAGCAGAGACCTTATGCTCTTTTTTAGGGGAATATAAAGAAACATACTTATCCCAAACCTCAAATATCTGTTTTTCAGTAATGGGGTTTGTAAAGAGCTGATCAGTCCAAGGGCATTTTCCCAAATTTTGAATGAAGTCCACTAGTTTTGGAAGGACCTTTACCTTGCCCCACTCCTCCACAGGGACCCTTCCCCTACTCTTTTTCCTAAACCAAGGCATTGCCTGTGTTTGCCACACGTGTGTGGTGTGTCCCTAGGAGAGTACCCTGATTCCCTTCTATTAACAATACCAGTGTGTTTCCAGGGTGTGAGCAGCACTGTTGGCCAAACAATGCAGCTCACAGTCTGGGTTAATGGGGACCAGCAAAAATGTACTTATCCCAATGGGTACTGTCAATAGTAGGAACCACAGGATATCTTCCCTCCCAGCACGCAATTCTCCACCAATTGTTAGGATTTAGGGAATTAGCTCTCTTTGGATCGGGGGACCCACACACCCTGGTTTGCACATATGAGACATTCACATAGAAGGGATCTTAAATCATAGTTATAGATTTATTTAGTTGTTCACACATTTATAAAACCCAGTCTGTAATGATCCAGCAGCAGTTACCTAGCTATACAATATCCCACACCCAAAGTCAGTCTTACATGTCTTGAAAGCTCAAAACGGTGGATGTCATCTGTCAGGAGCAGGAGATAGGGTTGTAGGACCCCCTATGGAGGGGTCCCGGAAAGGGTCAACAGCCCACGAACACCAAGTTAGATGCCAAGCGCTGAGACAACGTTCTGGTCTCTGCTTCAGTCTTTTATAGTGTTTTGGGGAGAAGATGTTCTTCAGTATGCATATTCCAGGGTGCTTGATTGTGCAATGTGCTTGCTGGTATTCATCTTACAGAGTCTGGCTGTCATCTCCCTTTCCCATCCATCTGGAGCCTGGGTGCTAATGGTCACATTCCCAGTTTGTTTGTTAGTCAGGGTGGGCACTTGATAACAGGACATCTTTTTCCCTCCCTTCAGGCAGGGAGTAGATATGCCTTTATCATCTGTGCTGGTGCAAAAAGGGTGATGGCCGCTTGAATGGCTTCTGCTTGTCAGTTGGCAACTCCCTGAGCAGAAACATCTCCTCCTTCCCCTCCAGGCGTGAAGGAGATATTCTTCAGGGGTGTTCAAGCACCCTCTCATCAAGCCCCTTTGTTTTAGTCTTTGTCAGTGCTTTGTTCCAGGCTGGGTGCGGTTGGTCAGCAATATGATGTAAATCACTGGTCTTGCAAGACATGATGATGTGGTTGGGAGTTTGTGAAAGTCATGTGAGATTATTTTCCACACAGCCTACCTGGCTATTTCTAGAGATCCTGCCTACTGGATCAGTACAGGGAATTCAGAGCTTTGGTACAATAGTTATATGCATTTTCAAATATGGTCATTGGTTCCAGTATATTAATTCTCATAGTATATTGCATACAATCAAATCGCAACAGTGGAAGGGGGAGGCAAGAGCACCGGTTACCTGTGCTCATAATCCCTGATTATCAATATCTCTTATTTGTTGTCTTATAAGCCTAAGTATTTGGGAGCCATACTATTCTGTTACAAAGTGCTCAGATAATCCCATAGTAACAAGGCGAGCCTTCACTGCAGCCCACCACAAATCCGTACCACAATCATGATTTGTTTGTTTCTCTTTCAATATCAAGGTCACAAGTGAAGTAGACAAAGCATCCCTGAGTTTTAGACAAAACTTCATCAGACGTAAATCTGCAATTGCCTTTAAGGAAGAGATACCCAATTCTAGTAAAAGGATAGCTGTATTTGTAGTTGGGGGGGAGTTTCAATATCCTTTTCCAGAATTGGTTAATTACAGGGTATAAACTATCTAAGATCTGATGACCGTACCCCCAGATTGGAAACCCATACATCATACCTGCTGTGACTTTGGCCTCAAATGCTCTTTGAACCGCCCTGATGGATTTCTGCCCGTAACGATAATAAAAACATTGGATGGCTAAAGATTCTATCTGTGCTTTCGTCTTAACCGCCAACACATGTAGCAACCAAGCCCCATTATAGGACAGGATGATTCCTAAATATTTATAAGAACGCACCTTTTCAAGTGCATGACCCTGCATTGACCAGGACCGCTTGACAAAACGTCTCTCTATAACCATAGTCTTGGTTTTCCCGTAGTTAATCAAAAGCTGTTTGTCAGAGCACCTGCCCACAAAATCTGCCATCGACCTATTCAATCTGCATTTCAAGAGTGAGACCAGAACGGTGTCGTCTGCATACATTAGCCGAAAGATCTTTTTACACATAACTCTAGGCGGATGGTATCGTCCAATGTCCCTATGATCGATAATTAGGGATTTACATAAATATTAAAAAGCGTTGGTGCCAGCAAGCAACCCTGTCTGACCCCCCGCTAGGTCTGAACTTAATCCGACAGCCTGCCCTTCTGCGGCAGCCTTACCTCAATGAAGTACCTGTATAAAGTGACTTAATTATTGCAACCAAATGCCTATCCAAATTTAAGCGTTCGAGTTCAGCCCACAACTGTGTTCTGCAGATCCTATCAAAGGCAGCGGATAAATCTATAAATGCCAAATATAATTTGCGTTTGCGTCACTGGTATTTGTTAACTAGATGTTGGGGGACAAAAACATGACCAATAGTAGAGTGGTTAGGCCTAAACCCCGCCTGCTCCTCCGCCAGAATATTTTCTCTCTGACACCACACCTGAAGACGATTAAGCAATATGCTGGTGTAAACCTTAGATACAATACAGAGTAGGCTAATTGGCTTAAAGTTATTGGGGTCTCACTGAATCCCCTTCTTTTAGATTGGAACCACTATACTACTTTCCCATAATTCTGGTACTGCAGCGGCGTTGTTAATTAATGTAAATAGATGAGCCATCACTCCAACCCTCCACTCAGGAAAATTTTTGAAAACTTTGCCTAAGATATTATCTGAGCCAGCTGCTTTGCCCCTTTTCAAATTTGAAATAGCTTCTTGTACCTCCACAGGATCAACTGGGTCCCAGTTCGGCAGCTCATCTTCAGAGCAAACCAAACATCCGGACCTCAGCTCATAATCTTCAAATAGTCGGGCAAAGTGACCTGTCCACTTTGAAGAGGGAATTTTCAGGTCACTAGTCAAATACCTTTGTTGTTTGGAGTTATTAACTAATCTCCAAAAGGTGCGCACATCTTTTTTATCTATTGCATCCTGCAAGACCCTCCATTGATTGGCATAAAAATCTCCCTTTTTCTTTGCCGTTAATTGCTTATAGCATTTCCTAGTCTGCCCATAGATATCTAACAGCTCCACACCATCACTAAACTGAACCTTACGGGTAATTGCTCTTAACCTTATTCTGGCCACTTTACATTCACCATCCCACCAAACATTCCTTCTCACAGGTACCTGGCGACATTTATTAAAATCACCTGACCAAAGGTACTCTAAGAATTCCCATCAGCTGTTCCCAGATAGCCAAAACTCCTTCTAGATCTTTAGTCTCTAATATTTGCTTTCCCATAGCCCTGACATCATTGCGTGCAAGGGTACCTTGCACTGCCCTTTCCACCTGCCAGGACCAACGCACAGCCCGTATTATGGGCGCATCGTTCCTATATGCCAGAGGGCAGTCTCCCAAACTAGAATCGCAGGGTTGGGGCAGCTGTAAACAAACCATAATGGGGAAGTGGTCACTCAAGACCTCCCCCCCTCACTTGAAAATATAATACAAGTGGCTCCAAACCCAATGAAAGAAGGGCATAATCCAACACACTGCATCCAGTTGGTCCGACATAAGTAAATCTCCCTTGAGTGTCCCTTTGATTATTACCATTAAATATCTTCAGGGACATATCCAGTGCTAATTTATAAAGTTCATGGCCAGCCTGGTTTATTTTACAATCCTGTGAGATTCTATTCCCATTTACATCACAGACAGAATCCTCCATACTTCCACACCCCATGCTTACTAAAATATTAGTGGCATGTGCTCCAATACAAGCATTCAAATCCCCCATAATCAATAACTACTGTAGCTAGAACCAGAATGGCCTTAGATGTTTCTCCTGATTCAACGATCTTAACATGATCCAACAACCATCTTATTTAGGATGAGGCCGCTTACCTCGTATTTCGAGACCTGACTGGATGAGGCTTCTGGGCCTGTGTTGGCCCAGATGGTGCCGGCTGGGTACTTAATGGATCATCAGCCTAGAATTGGGAGGTGGGTTACGGGTAGAGTGTCAGTGGTCTGTAAAGACAATCTGGTCTATAGAAAGTATCCAGTGTCTAACTTACCAACAATGTGTACACCTAGTGTTTGAGGACCGGGATAGATTGGGGATCCTGCTGGTGTACCAACCACCCTGCTGCACAGCAGACTCCCTGACTGCTCTAGCCAAGCTCGTCTTGGAGGTGGTGTTGTGATAACCCAGTCTTCTTGTCTTGGGTGATTTCAACATATACGCCAAGTCTGGCCTTTCAGGGGCAGAGCAGGAGTTCATGGCTGCCATGACAACTATAGGCCTATCCCAGATAATATCTGGCCCAACACATGCTGGATCTTTTGTCTACACCGGCCTGGAAACAGGGGTTCTGATTATTGGGGGATGTTACAACACCATTGTCCTGGTCTATTCATTACCTTCTGAAGGCCCATATCCCTGCCCTGATTTGCGCGTCAGGGTATTAGACCAGTTAGGACCACCCACACACTAATGGATCCAACAGGATTCCAGAACACTCTCGGGGTTTACCCGCTGACCTTGGCATCAACAGAGAGTTCTGGTTGATTTGTGGTATGCTGTGTTTTGTCCTGGGCTAATGACACAGTGGCACCCAGGCATTCATTTCCTCTGCTGCTGCTGCACAGGTCTCCCTGGTATACGGAGGACCTGAGGTTGCTAAAGTGTGAGGGTAGATAGAGTAAGTGGCGCTTAACTTGCCCAAAGCCGATCAACCATAGCATAGGCCATTTTTTAAGGACTCATGACTGTGGCGAAGAAAGTTTTCTTCTCTGCTACCATAGAGTCTGCAAAGTGCCATCCAGCAGAGCTCTTCTGGGTGGTGAATAGCTTATTAAATCCTGGTTGTCTCCTCCAGGAGTTAGTCGCTAGCTGCCTGATGTGATGAGTTTGCCACCTGCTTTGCAGATAGTCTCTCATATTTGGCTTGACTTGGGCACTGCTACTTGGAGTAGAGTCAGAATTTGGGGTTGGGGAGACCCAATCTTGTCCAGTTTGCTTGGATTGGCTTCAGTTGGTCTTGCCCACTGATACAGAGGCTGTTCTTGGAGTGGTGCGAGCAACCAGTTGTAAATTAGATCTATGCCCATCCTGGCTGGTAAAAGCTTGCTGGGAGACACTGAGGCCATTGCTAGCTGGGGCTGTCAGTGCCTCCCTCTGGGAGGACAAGGTGCCTGACAGCCTCAAAACTGTGGTCATCCATCCCCTGCTCAAGAAAACCATCTCTTGATGTTGACTCCCCGGCCACTGTCCTGTCTCTAACCTTCCCTTTGTTTTACCCTATGCCTTAGTGGATTTCCTTGTAACTCTTCCAGTTCCCAACCTATTGCACAGGTCTGTATCCTCCTTAGTACTTATCTTTGTGTTTATTTGTGGGCTTTGGAGATCTAGGTTAAAGTCCTGCTGACCAGGTTTGCTTAGTATGTTGCCAAATATTTCCCCAGTTTTCATAAGGTCTAACCCATCTGTTCCAGCATTCCATCATGGAAACTCATGATATGATCCAAGAAGCCAAACTGCTCACATGGACATCATTTTCAGAACTACCGTCTTAAAACAGTAGCATTATTTTATTTTTGTTCAATTTTTATACCTCACCCTTTCCACAAAGGCTCAGGGCAGTATCCAAACAGTATCCAAAACAGTAGCATTATTTTATTTTTGTTCAATTTTTATACCTCACCCTTTCCACAAAGGCTCAGGGCAGTATCCAAACAGTATTTAAAACAGTAGCATTATTTTATTTTTGTTCAATTTTTATACCTCACCCTTTCCACAAAGGCTCAGGGCAGTATCCAAACAGTATCCAAAACAGTAGCATTATTTTATTTTTGTTCAATTTTTATACCTCACCCTTTCCACAAAGGCTCAGGCCAGCTTACAAAGATATATAAAAAATGAAAACATAAAAACATATAAAAAACCCCACACAAAAACAGTTAAAAATCCCTAACTCCTCCAACCCTTCCCTAAGCCCTCCACCCAAACTCACCCAACCCTATCCTAGTCTGCCAGACACCAGGCCATAGAAGTTCTTGCATGGGCTTAGCTGGACCTCCAAGGGGGGAGAGTTTCCATAATTGTGGAGAAGTCACTGAGAATGGCTCTCTGCATACCCTTGTACAAACCTCATGGACAGTTGGTACTCGCAGGAGGGTACGTTTAGCCAACCTCAGAGGCCACAATAGAACATAAGGGAAGAAGTGGTCTTTCAGATACCTAGGGCCCAAGCCATTTATAGGTCAAAACCAGCACCTTGAATTGTGCCTGGAAACGGAAAGCTACTGGAAGCCAGTGCAGACTCTGGAGCACTGGTATAACGTACTCCCTGTGACCCACCCCCAAGAGAAGGTGAGCCACTGTGTTCTGCACCAACTGCAGCTTCCAAAAAGTCATCAAGGACAGCCCCTCTTAGAGTGCATTGCAGTAGTCTAGCCTCAAGGTTATGAAGACATGGATGACAGCAAATCAGAGTCTTACAAAAAAGGTTGCAGCCTTCTCAAACAACAAAGTTGATGAAAGGCACTCCTGGACACCATTGCATCCAGTCCCCAATGGCAGCCAGACCCCTGGTAAGCACCGAAATTGTAGAGCCTGGGTCAGATGAAAAAGAGAGTTGGGTGCCATCAGCATACTGATGGCACTTCACTCCATATCTCCTAATGATATGTGTGGCTTCAGAGCCACACATAACAGGAGTGGGGACAAGATGGAACCCTGTAGGACCACAAGGGAGCATCCAGAGGGATGACGAGCTATCACCCATCACCACTCTCTGGGTTCTACCATCCAGGAATGAGCAGAACCACTCAAGCGTGGTCCCATGTACCCCTGCCAGTTCCTGCAGCCATTCAACACCATCCAATTATCAACTTATCACAGCCCACCGAAAGATCTAACAAAATGAACAGGATACAATTTCCCCTGTCGATATCCAAGCGGAGATCATCAACCAAGGCCACAATGCAGTCTCAGTGCCACGTCCAGGACAAAAACCCAACTGACAAGGGTCCAGGAATCCAGTTGCATCGAGATGTGCTTGGAGCTGTGAGGCAACTACCCGTTCAATAACTTTCTCAAATGCTGGACTTCCACAGGCTGTTCCATATCCGCAAAAATAGAATGGCTGATCCATTCAGCCCTATGTTCTCTATTGCCAAAGAGGGCAAGACTAGAAATACTGGCTTAACTTAAAGATAAATTCTGGTTAAATATCAGGGAAACCTTCCTAACAGCAAGAGTTGTTCAGCAATGGAGCAAGTTGCCTATGGAAGTTGTAGGCTCTCAGTTGCTAGAGGTTTTCAGAAAGATGCTGAGCATCTATCTATCAGGGATGTAGCTGTGGGTGAGATGGGGTGCTGGACTAGATGATGCTTGAGGTCCCTTCCAACTCTGATTCTATTACCTTTGTTGTTGGCAACTTTCTCTCCTGAACTCTAACTTGTTTAAACATTATAATCCAAGATCACAACATATGTAATCTTTCTTATGTAGAGAAAGTGCTATATTATTATATTCAAAACGGAATAATTATTGCATCAGATACTGTGAACATACAAAACTTTCCTCATGAGTATGTCGAGTGCCATGTATTTGGCAGCATAATCAGAATACAGTCTAGGAAGGTCCAGTACAATCCTGAGTGTTCTAACCTGTTTGACTAGTATTTTGGATCAGGGGCGTAGCTAACTTGGGATGGGCCCAGGGACAAGAAATGTCCATGGGCCCCCCTGCCTCTTTTTTTCCTGCTGGTGGTGAAGCTGCCAGCCGGCCTAGGAGCACCTCCCAGCTCAACCAGTCTAGGTGTGGTGGGCTACTGGTGCTCAGGACTTACTTGCTCTCTGCAGAGTCTGTGCCATGCTGCTGGTGGCCTGCTGCTGGAGCGGGAAGGTGCCCGGCAGTAGTTCCACTCAGTTACCGAGAGGAGTTGCTGCCGGGCACCTTCCCGCTTTGGCTGGGCCTCCCTAGAGCCAGCCCTGCCCGGATCAGGTCCAGACTGGTGGGGAGGACTCCTCCAAAAAGCGGTGCCGGGGATGAGCCCAGCCATGAGGCTTGTGAGTGTGACCTGGCCTGATGCAGACTGCTGCATGGGGCCCCTCCCCCTCTCTTCCCACGGTTGCAACACGAGCAGGGAGGGGGAAGGGGCCCATGCAGCAGCCTGAATGGTCCCTAGCGAGCTCAGGTGGCAATTTAACCAAAAAAAATAAATAAAAGGGGGGGGGGGGAGAAGGGTGGCTTAGCTACCTTGGATATTGGGCCCCCAGCCAGTACAGGCCCCAGGACAAATGTCCAATGGTAGCTACGCCCCTGTTTCAGATAAGTGACAGGTCATTAGTACTAGGGTATAATTCTGTTCCATTTGAGAAGATGTCAAGAGTTCTTTCAGTAAAGATGGAAGCGTGTTCAGTTTGGGGTCCTGGTCTAAGGTCCGTGTGTGCACGGACCAAACCTCCTCTGCTGCCTCCCAACCACACTTCGGCCCTCTTCCCCCCGCTGCAGTCCTGCCTCTTCCTCGGCTGGATGGTGGCAGGCTTCCTCTGTGGCGTACAGTCAACCCACTGCAGTCACCACGTCAGCTCCTAGCCATCTGCTTTTTCATGTTAAATCTATCTTTAAAAGCCATCTACTTGTCTTAACTAAATCTCTGATTGCATCATATGTTTTATTTGCCCTGTGCAAATAATGCTTTTGTGAATGCCTTCATGCAAGGAAAGCCATAAACAATTCCTGTTCACAACTATTCAATTAAAATATAGCACGAAAGCACATTGTCTTCCCTGTGCAGTTTAACAGTAAGTCACACTGAACCACACAAATATTTAAAGATGACTGTGCATCAGACCTCACCCACCTGAGAAGGAAGATAAAAACAAAAGTATATAGTATTCAGGGAATCCACCGAGTGGATTTCCCCATGTCTACAGCTGAACAAAGAAATGAAGGCAAGATTTCCACTGCAAGAATGAAGCTGAAATAAAAAATATTTCAGATGCATGCCTCCACCATTAAAGCCAGTAGAAACTGAGGATGTTTTTAGACAAGTGCCTCTCCACCCATTACCCACCCATCATGCACGTTGTAGGGGCTGCATAGGGCACCAATGTGGGCCTGAAACATGCATGATGGGTGGGAGGCATTTGTCTAAAAATGCCCTGAGCCATTTGGCTTCAATGGCAGAGAACCACAGCCTTCATATTGATCTGCTACTGACAGGAAATTTAATTTGTTCCTTTTCACAGCCTCCTTTATAAGAG
This sequence comes from Sphenodon punctatus, assembly GCA_003113815.1. Lineage (NCBI taxonomy): Eukaryota > Metazoa > Chordata > Lepidosauria > Sphenodontia > Sphenodontidae > Sphenodon > Sphenodon punctatus. The sequence goes on along the minus strand of QEPC01014166.1, from coordinate 487,609 downwards.
TTCAGTGGTCCAATCCACACAAATAACTACTCCTTTTTTTCTGTTTAGAAAGGCAGCTACTAAGAAAAGCCGTTACAATTTATGATTGAGATTTTCTCAGTGGTTCCTGCAGCAAATAATCAGAATTGCTTTTTATAATGTTAATACATTAAATTCCATTAACATTATAAAAAACAATCGTAGGTACTATTTTATACAAGGGTGAAAAATTATGGTATGAGGAAACAGCTATTTTTGTCTATAGAAATCTTGCCTACTGCTATTCCCCCTAATTCACCTCATCCTTCCTGGATATACAAGTATCACGTGAATCTGATTATTGCATTGCCTCATGCAAACATCATGATGATGACCGCAATCAGGACGATTCTCTTTTTCCTCCAAATTCAAAGGCAGAAAATAGTTAATGCCTTCTATCAAGGGCATAATTAGTTACACTGGACAAAATACTTAGTGTAATATGGCAAAACCATTTGGAATTGTAATTTGCATTAGCACAACTCAGTCTTGTTTGAACCTGCATGATTAAGTGATTCAAGTTACATCCTCCATTTATTCTGCTGTCCAAATTTGGATTTTATGCTAACCTGATTCAGGCTTTCTAGTTGGAGAATTTGGGATTCTATTTTAATTGTATTTTATGTTGGAGAAAACATAGTGCCATGCCATTATTTATTTATTATCCCAACCTTTCCCTTGGGACTCAGGTTGGGTTACAATGCATAAATACAAAAATCCAAACAACACCCCCCCCCAAATAAACCCTAATATTAAAATACATTCATAAAAGGGAATAAAAACAGATCAAATCCCCTAACTTACAGTATCCCAATTCTAGCCTGTCTGCCAAACACCTGGTCAAACAAAAAGGTCTTACATTGCCTTTGAGAGAGAATAGCCACTCCTGTAGAGTGATACAAAATCCCACATAAATTGCAGAAATGAGATACTGCATGGGGTCTCTCAGTGAGCAAATTATGCCAGCTAGCATCACTTGGCCGGCAAAGCCAGTGAGCTAGACTTCTTTTCTCAGCCATTCTGAAGTTCTGAAATGAGGAGTACTGTCCTAGATCATCAGCAGGGAAAATGCAGTGAACATGGGTCCATTATCATGAGTTACTCATCCTGGGTAGCTGTTTCAGCTCCACATATTAACAGGATACAGAGTCCCTACTTGTCTTTTGTCCAACGCTGTCCTAAGTTCATCTGTGTCTTGAGTCCCTTCACGCCATGCTGCCCTCCAATTTTACCCAAATCATCAATGTCCATCTCTCATCTCTACCCCTCCCAGCAGGAATAGAAACAAAACAATATATTTACTGATATTTGTAATCCCATCAAGTGTATGATATCTGGGATTATGATCACATATAAACTTTATTTTCTTTGAACGTTTTTGTTGGGTTGATAGGTTTTTAGGGTTTATTAAATAAATCAATAGAAATTAATCACAAAATATAGTATACACTTTCAATGACCTTGGTATTTTGAGAACTTGTTTGAATCTCTGATCTACTAACATGCTTCTGATGAAAGTTTTCAGTATATGCAGAAATGCTTGATAATGGTTTAGCATTTGGGCTTCCAGAGGAAGCCCACCTGGCCCCAAGTCTATTGGCTTTGCGCCGAGCCTGTAAAACCTGGCTGTTCGCCCAGGCCTTCGGGGGGGAGGCTGGGGGTGGGATAGTTTTCTTTGGGGAAAGATTTGGGGTTTTAGAAAAAAAATTAAGATGTGGTTGTGTTGTTATGTTTTAAATTGAATTTTATTGTTGTATTTTATTTGTTGTAAGCTGCCCCGAGATGCCATGGGCATGAGGAGGCGGCTAAAAAATGCAAGGAATTGATAAATAAATGGTGAAAACCATCATTAAGGACAGAATTACAGGGCATGTTGACAAACATGGCTTAATAGGGAAGAATCAACACGGATTTAGTAAAGGAAAGTCATGCCTCACTAACCTGTAGGAATTCTTTGAGGGTGTAAATAAGCATGTGGACAAGGGAGACCCAGTAGATACACTATATCTGGATTTCCAGAAAGCATTTGATAAGGTCTCTCATGAGAGACTTTTGAGAAAATGAAAATGTCATGGGATAGGAGGTAGTGTCTTACTATGGATCAGAAACTGGTTAAAAGATAGAAAGCAAAGGGCAGGACTGAATGGTCAGTTTTCACAATGGAGAGATGTAAAGTGGTGTGCCTCAGGGAACTGTATTGGGACCGGTGCTGTTTAATGTATTCATTAATGATTTGGAAAAGGGTGTTAAGAGTGAGGTGATCATATTTGCAGACTACACCAAGTTATTCAAGGTAGTTAAAACACGAACAGACTGTGAGGAACTGCAACAGGATCTTACAACACTGGGTGCCTGGGCATCTAAATGGCAAATGAGATTTAATGTGGACAAGTGTAAAGTGATGCACGTAGGGAAAAATAATCCAAACTATGTGTACACCTGTCTCTTATACACATCTAGATGTGTATAAGAGACAGGTGTAGCAGCGGTCAAAAAAGCAAACAGAAAGTTTAGAATTATTCGGAATGGGATAAAAAATAAAACTGAGGATGTCATAATGCCTCTATACAAATCAATGGTGCGACCGCACCTGGAATATTGTGTGCAATTCTGGTCGCCCCATCTCAAAAAAGACATAGCTGAACTAGAAAAGGTGCAATGAAGGGCAACAAAAATGATCAAGGGCATGGAAGGGCTCCTGTACGAGGAGAAGCTTGGTAGGTTGGGGCTCTTCAGCTTGGAGAAGAGATGACTGAGAGGAGATATGATAGAGGTCTATAAAATCATGAGTGGTGTGGAACTAATAAACAAGGAGCAGTTATTTACCCTCTCAGCTAGTACTAGAACTTGGGGACACTCCATGAAACTCATGGGTGGCAAGTTTAAAACAAAAGAAAATATTTTTTCACTCAGCGTATAATTGGGTTGTGGAATCTACTGCCAGAGGCTGCGGTAAGGGCCAGTACTATAACTGAGTTTAAAAGAGGTTTGGACAAGTTTCTGGAAGATAGATCCATTAGCAGCTATTAGCCAGACAGGATCAGGGAACATGATGGGAGCTGGGGGAAAACAACAGGGAATGGATCCCCCATTGTGACCTGTTGGGTGCTTCTCCCAAGCCACCGTGATTGGTGACTGTCGGAGACAAGATGCTGGGCTATAGATGGACCATTGGTCTGACCCAGTATGGCACTACTTATGTCCCTATGTTCTTAATTGTTTGGATAAAAAGGTAAGATGACTTAGGGTGTAGTAATAATTTTTTAGTTCTAACCAAAATAAGAAAGTGTTTTTAAAAGGGTGCCCCATTAGATGTATGCTTCCTTTCCCCTTAAGTCAGGATTCACCTGACTGCTACCTCCAAATCCCCATATTCATTAATGTTGGTCCAAGTGTCTATTGGGCCTGATTGGCGAGAAATTTGCTTGCCAATTGATTTTTAATGGTTGGGTAAATTTATAATTATGTTTATCTGGGATAAATTAAAGGGTGTCTGAAATAGCCCCTGCTTCTTAGGTAGATTTTATTTAGTCCTCTCTTAGGTCCTGAAGTGATAGATTATTATTCTTTCTGTAGCAAGGTTTAAATTTAAAATTTTCATTTGAACTTTGTATTTTATGTCTGTATTTATTTAATTTGTATTGATTTTGTCATGGCCTTTGGCTAAAACTAGTAAACTGATGATAATGATGACTTAGGGTGCAGCCACACAAGATGCCTTGGGCAGGCTACCAGGCCTTGGTCATGCAGTGCATTGTGTGGCCGGTGGCCGCCAGATGTGGATGAGCAGCTGGCTACTATGCAATGCATCCTTGGAAAAAGGAGAAATCGGGGCTGGCCTTACCACAGGCCTTACCTGCTTTCACCAGGGCAGGGTCTAGGGGCTCAAACACAACCAACTTCAGGGCCCTGCAGACTTTCTTTGCCCTGGGCCCCACAAATATGCAACCACAAGCACCGAGGTATTAAAACATTTAGATGTTTGTATACCAATGACAGAAGCTTCAAAAGTAAAATGGGGGAATTAGAATACTTGGCTTCAAGTCAGGACACTGATAGGCATCTCAGAAACATGGTGGAATGAGGACAATCCATGGGACACTGTAATACCAAGATACAAAATATATAGAAACAACAGAGTTAATCGCACTGGGGATGGAGTAGCCCAGTATATTAAAGACAGCATTACATCAAACATGATAAAAATAATAAATGACACAGACTCTCCCCTGGAATCTCTATGGATAGAAATTCCATGTTTAAAAGACAACCGGATAGTAGTGGGGCTATACTATCGACCCCTTGACCAGGATGCGGACAGTGACTGTGATATATTCAAATCAAAACTTTATTGTTGCGGCAAAAAGCCGTCACAATTAAAATAAACACAGTAGACAAGACAGACAGACAGGAAAGCATAATATTAAGTCCGAATACATAGCAGACTACAAATTAAACATACATTTAAACCCTAAAACTAAATGAACTAATATCATAGCCCTACCCCATTAAAGCCATTTTCCTCTTTAACAGAGCTGCAGCACAAAAATGTTCCAACTGGAGAGATACCTTCTCATTCAAGTCACTCAGCATAAATATCAAAGCACCATGTTGGGAAAAAGGTCCTAAATTAGATATTAGAGTCTCCAACAAACTTAACTGAATGTCCTTATATAAACAACAATCAAATAAAATATGCCTCACTGATTCAACCACCAGACGAGGACCAAAACTTTAAATTCCCAGATTACGGGGGAGTCAAACCAGTCTACCCTCTACTAAGGCTGAGAGCATAAGACCAAACCTGGCTAGTGTCATGGCCCTGCTTTGAGGCCATTTGGTGATGTGAGATAAGTAGGCAGCACCACTAGGTTGGATAGTGAAGAATTTACAAGCTTCAGCTACCTCCTGCAAAGCTACTGCTTCTGCAAGAGTTTCTCTCTCCTGATCCTGGATATACATTTTAACTACACTGAGTGTCTGGGGATACATCAATGCCGCAAAGAATTCCTTGGAAAAACCAAGTTGAAATACCAACTGGAATATACTATTCTCCCAAGTGTCATTAACTGACAATGCAAAAGCTTCATTCAACAAGCCCAGTAGACTGGAAAAAAGCAAGTGGAGCCAAAACTTAAGAATTGCTAATTTAGCAAGTGATACTACAGAAGGAACCCCCAATTCAGCTCTTAATAGTACCGCAGGCATATTCCTAGGAGTATGTAAAATGAACCTCAAAAAGCCATTTTGTATCCTCTCAAGTTCACCCAGCAACGCCGGGCCCCAGACTGGAATCCCATAGAGGAGTTGTGTCACAGCTTTAGCTCTGAAGACTTTGACAGTGGTAAGGGAAAACTACCACCCCTGGAAAAATAAAAGGCCATAATTCCTTTACAAGTGCTTTGGACTTCAGTTTTAATAGCCTTCAAATGTTATCTCCATGCAGCTGTGCAGGGGAAGTTTACACCCAAGTATTTATAAGTATATACTTGCTCTATCTGATTATCTTGAATAAGCCATCTATGGGTGGTTCGGGTGTTGCCCACAACCATTACCTTAGTTTTAGAATAGTTGATTGACAAATACTCATTCTGACAAAACAAGGCAAACTGGGTCAATAGGTGCCTTAAACCAACTTGAGTACAGGCTATAAGGACCATATCATCCCCGTATAGTAGAACTGAAAGTGATTTAGTACCCAAGGTTACAAGATGGAAATCAGGGGCTCGCAAGACATCAACTACCCCATGAATATAAATGTTAAAAAGTAACGGCACTAATAAACATCCTTGATGCACCCCTTTCATTGTAGGTACTGGGGCAGAGAGAGGTCCCTGCCGATTAATCCGGACTTGAAGAGAAATCCCTTGATGGATTAGCCTAATAAGACAGAGTAAGCTGGGATAAATCTTGAGCTGAGAGAGTTTAAACCAAAGGCGTTCCCTAGACTGTGATATATTAAGGGAGATTAGGGAAGCTACAAAAGTAGGCATGCAATAATAATGGGGGATTTTAACTACCGCCATATTGACTGGGAAAATGTCTCCTCAGGATGTGTTGCAGAAACCAAGTTCCTAGACACCATAAATGACTGCTCCCTGAAGCAGCTTGTCTTGGAATCCACAAGAGAAGCTATTTTAGATCTTGCCCTAACCAGAGCAGAGGGACTAGAGCAGGGATTCTCAACCTGGTGCTTGGGAGCAACAGAGTGCTTGAGCAATGCATGAAAGTGCTTCCCAAGCCCATTCATGCAAATTATGCAGTGTTCCCCAAATAGTCATTTACATCACTCCAGTGCTCTTGACTGGAAAAAGACTGAGAACCCCTGGAAGGGGTAATGGTGGCAGAGCCACTTGCTAATAGTGAGTACAATTTAATTCAATTCAACATGCTAATAGGAGAGAGATTACCACAATGGTGTTTAACTTCAGGAAGGGAAACTATGAAAATATGAAGTTAGTTAAGGGGAAACTAAGCCCACTTGCCCACATTACCAGGGCTGGTGATTCTCCCAGCTATACATCCAAAAAATTAGAGAAGAAATGGAGGGAAAGCTAATTGTGGTATTTCAATAGCCCGTTGACTGAATTAGATAAGTTAAATGGACTACCAATGGAACCATAACAGAAATTTTTTTAAAAAACCACTGGACAATCACAGAATGATAAACACATGGCGTACCATGCACCCGACTGAAGTTGACTTCTTCTATTCAAACAGGCACCAGACCAGTTCTTTGATTGATCACTTTATGACTACAGGAGACAGGATGGCATCAGTAAAAAGGTGCTCAATGCAGTTAGCTGCTTTTACAGACCATAGCGCTTTGGTGTCGAGTATGAATTGAGGGAGTCAGTCTAAAAAGAAAACACCTAATTGGAGGCTTCCAAGAACATGTTTGACCAATCAAGCAATAACAGACAATATCAGAGAAGAATTTAAACAGTTTATTAAAAATAATATGACAAACAAGGTGTCCCCACAATTAGTTTGGGAGACAGTGAAAGCTGTCCGCAGGTCAATTCATTTCACAGGTGTCCTACTGGAGAAAAAGAGAGAACAGTTAACTGAATTATATGGCCAATTAAAAACACGAAATAAAAAGGTTCAAAAAGATAGGGAAGCTGAGATTGAGATAAAAGGAAAAATTAATTTAATAGAGGCAGAGGACGTGGTTAAAAAAACCCTCAGATATATTAAGCAATATTATTTCAATAAAAATAATAAAGCAGACAAGGTGCTTGCTTAACCCAGTTTTTAAGAAGGGCTCCAGACGTGACTCTGGAAACTACAGACGGGTAAGCCTGACATCAGTTCTGGTCAGTATCAGAACTACTCAGCATATTGACTAGGGATGGGCGAACGCGGTTTGGAAGTTCAGAGTTCGGACTGAACTCGACCAGTTCGGTCGACCGAACCGAACTTCCGAACCGAACTCAATTTTCGAACCAAACTGAATTTCCGAACTGGGCTCTGTTCGCCCATCCCTAAAAGATAATATTCCATTTAGTTCAATGGGGTTTGAATTTCCGAACTTTGTTCGGACGTTNGGTTTGAATTTCCGAACTTTGTTCGGACGTTCGGACCAAACTCGAATAGTTCGGTCGAGCAAACCGAACTTCCGAACCGAATTTCCAAACTGAACCGAACCGAATTTCTGAACTCGGTTCTGTTCGCCCATCCCTAATATTGACAAGCATGATTTGATAAGTGAAAAACAGCATGACTTTAGCAGAGGGAAAACAACAAAGAGAAGAGGGGAATATCAGGTAACCTTGCCTAACAAGAAACAAAAGAAACAAGAGAGGACAAGGTTCTATATGTGAATTTAAACAATTCGATAAGACAAAACATTTACAAACTAGTAAGTAATACAAGTAAACTTTAAACATAGGAGTGACAAAAACAAATATATCTATTTATTTATTTTTAAAAGTCCAATGTCCTAAACAGGAACAGTCCCCAAAATTCTTATAAATGCTGCTTGTGTCCAAGTGTGTTCAAATCAATTGGGAGCAATTCTTTGTCCAACACGTTTCGACCGTCAGGTCTATTTTAGGGCATATTCAAAGTGTAATCTGAAAACTTAAAATAAAACCAAAGGAAAACATGGTATCATCACCACGGCCAAAAATAAACTATGTAGCCCCCATCCATAAACCAGGTTGCTATCTTCATTTAGAATATATATAATAAACAATTTATAATGCAAAATATCAAATATGAGAAAACTTGTAATATCTCACCCAGCTCTTGGTCTCAACTAATATACTGTATGCACCACAATTAACAAACGTTCAAAACCTCTATTGAAAAGGAAAAAGAAAAATTAAAAAGACAAAAACCAATTGAATAAACATAATGATAATAATGAACTAAAGAAAAAACAAACAAACCATGGGATATGTAAGGAGAAAACTTCTTCAGTTGTTCCCATGAACTAACAGCCTAGAATAAAAAACCTCTCTCAAATCTATACTTGTTTCAAAGTAGAGAGAAGAAAAGTAACCCTCCAAGCAAGTTTGGTCAAGTAGTCAAAATGGAGCACAAAAAACCCCTTCAGAGCAGTTGCCTTATATCATGCCAAATGCATGACTGAAATAACTATTTCTCATTAACTAATAATAGTAAAAAAGCTATTTATGCTAATTTTATTTATTTTATTTATATAATAAATAACCTCCTGAACTAACAGCCTAGAGCCAAAAAAACCTCTCTTAAACATATACCTATTTCAAAATGGATAGATTTGGGTCAAAATGACACACAAAAAACATTCCTATGGACAACTCCTTCTATATATCCAAGTACTTAGTTCAAATAACTACTTTTCATTAACTAACAATAGTAACAAGTCAACCAAAAGAATACTAATTGCTACTACTGCACATCATTACAACCAACATGGTTAACTAAGAGTCAAAACATATGTGTGTTGGGGAGGGCAGGGTTGTTGTTTTTGGTTGTTCCCATGAACTAACACCTAAAATAAAAAAGCATACCGAGAACTATATTTGTGTTTAAGTAAAAGAGAAAAATTACCCTCCAAGCAAGTCTACTCGAGTAATCAAAATGGAGCACAAAAAGTCTTCCTGTGAGCAGCTGCCTTCTATATACCTAAATACTTGATAGAAATAACTTTCTAATGAACTAATAATAGTAACAAAAGAACTTCTTATACTAGTTTTCCTGGAGTAACCTGGGGCCAAAGAAACTCTCTCAGACATATACCTATTTCAAAATGGATAGGTTTGATCAGAATGACACACACACACAAAAATCTTATTTACAACTCCTTCTACATATCCAAGTACTTAGTTCAAATAACTACTTCTCATTAACTATGTCTTTATGGAATATAGCTTTATGGAATACCTTGCTGTTGGAGGCCATCAACCAGACGGCTCCAAGGCGTCTGCTTCCTCGGCGATGGCTCCTCAGGCCTCCGTGGTTTATGGAGGGCCTGTGGCTGTTGAAGCAGGAGGGGAGGCGGTTGGAGTGACAGTGGTGCCGTTTGCATGATGAAGCTGACATGTCGCAACATAGAGCCAGTTTACATGCCTATGCTGTAGCTGTAAGGGCAGCAAAAAATGAGGTTTTTGCTGCCCGTATAGCCTCTGCAAAATCTCATCCAACAGAGCTTTCTGGATGGTGAGGGGGTTGGTCGGTCCTCCCTCCCTCCACCTGGAATTGGAGTTATCTAATGCCCACTGTGACATCTTTGGTGATTATTTTACAGAGAAAATAGCTCAGATTCACCACAACTTCGATGCCGCACTTATTGCAGTGGGTGAACCAGAGGTTGTGGAAGCCCCACCTTGTCCGGTTTCGTGGGATCAATTTCAGTCGGTGTCGTCCGCCGGGGTGGGGGATGTCATTGGGGCTGTTAGGGCCACCTTTTGTGAACTTGACCCATGCCTGCAGCCAGGATGCCATCCTGGCTGGTTAAGGCCAGCCAAAAGACGGTGGAGTGCTGGCGGGGGTGATCAATACTTCCCTTCAGGAAGGCAGAATGCCGGGCTGCCTCAAAGAGGCGGTGGTGCGGCCTCTGTTCAAAAAACCATCACTTGGCGTTGATTCCCTCTCCAGTTATCGGCCGGTCTCTAACCTTCCCTTTTAGGGAAGGTTATTGAGCGGGTTGTGGCCCAGCACCTGCAGGGGCACCTAGACAGCACTGGTTATCTGGATCCCTGTCAGTTCGGTTTTCATCCAGGCTATGGCATGGAGACTGCATTGTGGTCTTGGTCAATGACCTTCACCGTGATTTAGATCGACCCTGCTAATTTTTTTAGATCTGTCAGCTGCTTTTGATACCATTGACCATGAGATGTTGGTGACTCGCTTGCGAGATTGAGTTGAAGTGAGTGGGATCATCCTTGACTGGTTTCGCTCCTTCCTAGCCAGGAGGACTCAACATGTGGTGCTCAGGGATTGTTTTTCATCTCCACGGGACCTCACGTGTGGTGTCCCACAAAGTTCTATTCTGTCCCTGCTCTTATTCAATGTGCATATGCAGCCACTCGGCGAGGTCATGAGACAGTATGGGGTGCAGTGTCATCAATACGCTGATGACACCCAACTCTACCTCTCATTTTCATCTGACCCAGACCTGGCAGTCTTGGTGCTTACCCGAAGTCTGGCAGCTGTTGGGGATTGGATGAGGGCGAGTCGACTGAACTTGAATCCCAACAAGACGTAGATGATGATGGTGGTAGTGGATGTGGTGGCTCCCATCGTTGATGGGATCCGCCCTCCGCTGCTATCCCAGGTCCGCAGTCTGGGTGTGCGCCTCAATCCACAGCTCTGCCTGGATTCCCAGGTGGGGGCTGTGGCAAGGAATGTGTTTCGCCAATTACATCTGGTGCGATGGCTTTGGCTGTATGTTTCAGATAGTGACCTGGTCCATGCTTTCATTACCTCGAGATTGGACTATTGCAATGCACTCTACGTGGGGCTACCTATGATGACAGTCTGGAGAGTGCAGCTAGTGCAGAATGCAGTGGCCCGTCTCCGTATGGAGCCGGGTCACCGTGAGTATATTACACCGGTGCTCTGGGCTCTGCACTGGGTGCCTATAGTCTTCCAGGCCCAATTCAAGGTATTGGTTTTGACCTATAAAGCCCTATATGGCATTGGTCCACTGGGGAGCTGGACCTTCTCGCTGAGAGCTGGACCTTCTCAAGGTCCCCTGTGTGGCTTGGGGGGGGGGCACTATGGAGAGGGCGTTCTCAGCTGCACCTAAGCTGTGGAACTCCCTCCTGGTGGAGGCCTGGGCAGCCCTGGATCTCCCCTCCTTCCATCATATGTGTAAAATCTGGCTGTTCCGCTTGGCTTTTAGTGAGGGAGATTTTATTTATTTAAAAATGTTTATACCCTGCCCCTCCTGCCACAGGATTTATAAAATCTTATAAAACAAAATAAAACAGAGTGGAATATCAATAACTATTAAAAAAAAGAAAAAGAAACCCTACCCCAGCCAATCTCTCCCCTGCCTCCCAACCCTTACCCCTCTCCCTCGCCAAATGCCTGACGGAAGAGCCACGGCTTACAGTTCCTACGAAAGGCTGGGAGGTCCAGGGCCAGACAGGCCCCTGCCGGAGGGAGTTCCAAAGGTGCGGCGCGGCCACCGAGAATGCCTGTTCCTGTGTGGCCCCCTGGAAAACCAGGGGAACCTCCAACATGGCACCCCTGGATGACCACAGGGGCCGGTCAAGAACCCGGGAACTGAGGTGATCTCGCAAGTAGGCAGGACCCAGCCCATGTAAGGGTTTATAGGTCAAAACCAACACTTTGAATTAAGCCCGGAAGACTATTGGCAGCCAGTGCAGAGATCGGAGCACTGGTGTAAGGTGCTCCCAGCGGCCCAGCCCCACCAAGAGTCAGGCCGCAGCATTCTGCACCGTCACCATAGGTAGCCCCACGTAGAGCACGTTACCGTTATGCAGATTCCTATGGGTACCACTCTCGAAGCAGGTCTCCTTATCCTGCTAGGTCTGATTTCTATGATTTTGAAGCTGCTACCCGCTCCCGCAGAGGGATCAAGATCCATCCCACCTGCTCCTCCTCGTGCACCCCCTACGGCAACCATATCTTGACTGCCATCGGATCCGGTACCAGTACAAGAACAGGCAACACATTATCAGACGTCACCACCTGCCCCCCCCCCCCCGATGAACCACTCCACTTACAACCCACAGTTCCAACAGTACTGCTGGCACCGCTGATGCAGACACAGGACACCAGGTCAGTTCACCCTAGGGGATCCACCTTCCTCAGTTCCCTTATTGGGGATCCTACAGGGCAACCAGAAACATGAGTGCCTCAGCCACAACATCAGGAGATCTCCTCTATGATCTCCCAATCGCCCTCTGCTTCCTCCTCCTCCTCCATCCCTCCTCTAGAGGAAAAAAATGAAACCATCTCACCCCCTCCAACCGATGCAATCTCAGACCCTAATCTTACCCTCACTACTGAGGATACTAAGGCCTTTCAGGCAATGCTAAAGAGGCTCGTTTCAGCCCTGTCTAAACTTCCAACTAAGGTAGTGAAGAAAACTCAGTCAGGACGAGTATTTGGGATACTGGGCACAGGGGAAGCTGGTCATATAATGTTACCTATGTTCGACCAGTTGATGGAACCTTCTAAATCCATCTGGGCTAATCCATCATCGGCCACCCCTAGTAACAAGCTTGCTGACTCCTTATATGCGATCCCTAAGGAGGGTGCCAACCTGTTTTACAAACATCCAACCCCTAATTCCTTGGTTATTGCTACTGGCCTCCCTGAAGTCAAAGTCTGGAGGACTCCAAACGTCACCATCAGACAGAGAGGGTAGACACCTCGATGTTATTGGGAGGAAGATTTTCTCATCAGAGACCCTTTCCCTTAGAGCTGCAAATTATGCCTCTGCAATGTGCGGATACCAGCACTGGCTATGGTCTCAACTGGGTAGGGCTATAGACCCCTCTCAGATTGCAAAGGGAGGGCATTGTCAGGTCCTGGGGGTTTGGAATGGTGGTGTCCCGTGTGCGGCGCTGTAAGTCCCGTACCTCCATCAACCCTGGTGGTGCTGCACACAATCGCAGCAAGCTGCCCCCGTGTCCCTGCAACGGGTAGGAGAGCGCATGCGCAAGCCTGACAGCGCAGCATCCACCGATAACCCAGCAACCCTAGCGACCATTGCGCATATGAGGCTCAGACCCAGAAGTGGTGCCCCGACGCTCAACATGCTTGCTTGCAAAGGTGCTGAGGAGTCCTATTTAAGCACCGTAGGGGTAGCTTTTCCTCGCTGGTGATCGGACCTGTGCTGTGAGACTGGCCCCGAGCGTTATTGTGATAGCGTGCATTGGAGTGAGAGTCGTAGCGGTGTTCGAATGAGTGTGAGCTTGGTGAGTGTGAGGTGAGTGCGTGGGTATGTGCTACTTATTAGAGAGCGACTGTTGCGAGTGCGTGAGTTTGCCTTGTTCCCCACTTCCCTGCATATCATTCCTAGTAAATTCGTCCTGTTCCCCCTTGTGCCTCGTCCCCTGGGTCCTAGATTCCCTTTCCTTCTCCTGACCCACCACTTAGTCTGCACTCCCCTCCCTGTTCCCTGAATACGTGAGTGAGTGCTATATCTAGAGTGGGCCCTGCACTGTTCACCAGTCCCGGTGATGATCTTCAACTAGGGCCAGCTCTCGCCTTATAAGACCCTGAGGGACCTTTTATACAGAGCGTGCTGCCCTTGCGACTGGTCTTGGAGCGTGATTTCTTCCTCCCCTATCTCTTGCCCGCCTAACAGGTATGCAGATGGCTCAATTTCAACTAACCGCCACTATGCATATTGCGGATTCTAACGTCGGATTGCGGATTCCATATATTCTTCCAATTCTGCGAGGCGCTTCTCTCCTCAGTATCAGTATCAGCAACCACAGAATCCCTCCTCTCATTCCAGAAGGAGGTTTACTAAGCTAAGGGGAAAAGGCAGGTTTTCTTCCACTCCTTCATCTGGACAAACCCCCAAGCAGCAGTTTTAATATGCTGCAGATCAGGAGAGACACTGAGCGTCCACTTCTCTTTGCTAACCATCTCCGCCCGTTTTACAGCACTTGGGCTTCCATCGCCCTGACCGCTGGGTCAGAGAAATAATCCAACAAGGTTATACCATTCAGTTCCGCTCCCTTCCCCCCTCCCACCTACCCCAGCCCCCTAGAGGCTCCCCCCACAAAACCCAAATACTCTTGGAAGTACAGAAGCTCATTTCCAAAGGAGCTGTTGAATCAGTCCCCCCTACAGAATGTAATTCAGGATTTTATTCCAGTTTTTTCTTCGTCCCCAAGAAGGACGAGGGGTTCAGACCCATTTTGGACCTTCATGGTCTCAATAAATATGTCAAAAAATTCAAGTTTCATATGACCTCCCTCCCTATCATCATGCTAGGTCTCCAACAAGGAGACTGGTTAGCCTCTCTTGATTTAAGGGACACATACTTCCATATTTCTATTAACCCTGTACACAGACAATACTTACATTTAATTGCAGGATATCACCACTACCAATACACCACACTCCCCTTTGGTCTATCTACTGCACCGCGAGTCTTCACAAAATGCATCGCAGTTGTTGCCACTCACCTAAGGAAGATGCACATCAAAGTCTTTCCTTATCTAGACAACTGGCTTATAGCGACTCCCTCAGAACAAGAACTTTGGCACCACCTTCATCTGACACTTGAATTGTTACAGAGTCTGGGTTTCTTACTCAACCTACCCAAGTTTCACCTCATACCATTACAGCGTCTGCAGTTCATAGGGGCCATCCTGGACACTCACCTGGCAAGGGCTTTCTTTCCTCTGAACAGATTCCAGACCATCAAACAGAACATACTAGATCTACCTTCCCAAACCTCCAGAACCGCGAGGTTCTTCCTACGTCTACAAGGGTTCCTCGCTTCCACCACTGCAGTAACCCCTTATGCTCGCCTTCATATGTGAGCGCTCCAGCAGTGGATTGCCCACTCTTACAGCCCGTCCTTTCACCCTCTCAACTTCAGAATTTCTATCCCACAAGAGGTCTACCTCAATTTGTTATGGTGGACCGACCAAAGTCAGGTACTCAAGGGCATACCTTTCCTCATTCCAAACCTACAAGTGTCTATTACCATGAATGCCTCCCTTACAGGCTGGGGGGCCCACATGGATGACACAGAGGTGCACGGCCTCTGGTCCACGCCGGAAAGAGCTCTCCACATAAACATGCTCGAACTCAGAGCCATTTGTTGGGCCCTCAAAGCTTTACTGCCTCACATAGCTGGAAAGCATGTCCTCGTTATCACAGACAACACAACGGCTATGTGGTACGTGAACAAGCAGGGCTGAGCGAGGTCTCTTTAGAGGCTCTCTTTAGAGGCTCAAGCCATCTGGACATGGAGTATACACAACAACATACATCTGAAGGCTATCCATCTTGCAGGTCAGGAAAATTCTCTTACAGATCAACTCAGCCAACATACGTCAGACCACCATGAGTGGTCTCTCAATGACACTGTCCTCAGCGACATTTTCTCCAAATGGGGAACTCCTTCCATCGATCTGTTCGCCACAGACAAAAATACAAAACTCCCCAAGTTCTGCAGCCATGTGGGCACGGCACCTGGATCGATCTCGGACGCTTTTGTGATCTCATGGAGTGGGGACTTCCTTTATGCATTTCCCCCTGTTCCCCTACTGTACAAAGTTCTCTTGAAGATTCGAGCAGAACGCGCCAAAGTAATTCTCATGCCGCCTTTCTGGACAAGGCAACCATGGTTCCAGACACTTCAGGAGATGGCCACAGAGGTCCTACATCTCCCATTCCAGCCCGATCTTCTATTCCGGCAACAGAGCTCGGTTCTACACCACAACTTAGGAACCCTCCACCTTTGTGCTTGGTTGATACTTTCTTGACTGAAGATGCTTCCCCTGACATCGCTGCCATCTTACTGAATTCTTGATGCCCGTCTACAAGAGCTTGTTACGCTGCCAAATGGACAAGGTTCTCTAAGTGGTGCACTTCTCTAACCCTACCACTAACTTCTCTTAACATGACTCATGTCTTTAAATACCTTCTACACTTGCAAAGTTCAGGTCTGTCGACCTCCTCCTTGAAGGTACATCTGTCAGCACTTTCATCTCGACTGCAACCACAGGATGGCGAGTCTCTTTTCTCTCATCCCCTTATGAAGATGTTCTGGAAGGGCCTCTTAAATACTTTCCCTCCAACCACTCAGTCCTGGACATCCAAGCAGAGACTCAGCCTGCTAGCCTCTAGGATTGCCTCGTCTTGCCTCATCCTGTCCCCCTTTGACCCCACTGGACTGATCTATTGGATATTGACCCCTGCTCTGCTCTCTGATGTTGCCTCCAGCTTCCTTTCTGGGCTTGATACCTTGAGAGTCCCTGCAGCATACCAGGACTAGGATGGTACTGGTCAGAGGCGGTGTGCGGCACTGGGTGAACAGGGCTGCCTACAATCAAGGCTTTGACACCCGGCTGGGGGATCTGGCCAGGACCCATGCTCCAGCACTTCCGGGGCTGTGGACATAAAGGAGAGGCTACGCCTACGGTGGTGCTGTGGGCATCGCACCTAAGGGCTGTGCACACAAGGGCACGCCCTTGTGCGCACAGCCTTAGACGCCAGCCATGAGCTGGCTGTTCCTGGATCTGTATAATTTATTATATTTGATTATATGTATTTATTGCACGCCTTTAGTCAGTCAGACAGAATTGGTTTTTGAAGCATCAGGGACACTGAAGTGAAAAGTTTTCTTCTTACCATTTGACTAAGGTTAATTTTACAACTGACTTGGGATATTTAAGGAGTTAAGAAAGCGCTCTAACTTTCTAATTCTGATGAAAAAGCTGTATGAGATTTACGAACCCCTGTGTATAAGGGATATATCTGGAGTGGAATTGTATGTAGGGATCTGGAGAGGAACCTCCCTGAACTGCCCGTCTCCCCAAACTGATTAGCATAAAAACAAACTGAGGGGGTTGTGTGAAAGTATTTTGCCCTGGGAAAAGCGGGAGCCTCCCGGGGGAAAAGAGAAGTAGTAACACACACACACACACACACATACACACACACACACACACACACACACACACACACACACTGAAATAAGGAGGAGGTATTTTAGTCGGGTAATGCTGACTCCTTAAGTTTGCAGGAGCTGATGAAGGGACTCTCCCGCCGAGGAAGGTGAGAGCTTCCTGGGGAGAAAGAGTAACGGAAAGTGGCCCTTGAGACAAGGGGAGTAGCGCTGTCCTTAGGTGGAACCAGATAAGGGCTCAGAACTACGAGTCCCTGTAATCAGGGAATCATCTGTTGGGCTGAAGTCTCAGACTCTGGGCTGGGTGAGAGTGAGCCCAGAGGTCCTAGAGACTGGCCTCGCCCCCTTATATTCATTTTTCTAGAGATAAGGTGGATCTGCGCACGGACCCTTCATTCATACCTAAGGTGGTCTCACCCTTCCACCTCAGTCAGACTATTTCCCTCCCAGTATTCTTCCCTAGGCCTCATGCATCCAGAGCAGAACAGGCACTCCACTCCCTCAATGTAAAACGAGCCCTGTCTTTCTATATAGACAGAACTAAGTCAGTCAGGGCCTCAGACACCCTGTCCATTTCCTATGGTGGGCAGAGAATTGGTGTAAAGATCACCTCCCAAAAACTTTCAAAATGGATAATGCTCTGCATCCAAAGATGCTACAACCATGCGGGGAAGTCTCCTCCATCTCAATTACGAGCTCACTCTACGAGAGCCGTTGCATCTTCGCTCGCTAACCTTTGTGGGGTACTGATTCTGGACATCTGCAAGGCCGCTACCTGGTCCTAGATTCACACTTTTATGAAACATTACTCGCTGGACTTAGCGGCTAGATCAGATACCAGAGTAGGGACGGCAGTTCTACACTCATTGTTCGCTTAACCTCCTTGACTCCCTCCCCCTGGAGGTAGGTGCTTTGAACTGCTACTCACTCTCCCAAAAGTGAGAATTGCAGAGATCCTCGAAGAAGAAATAGAGGTTACTTACCAGTAACTCTGTTCTTCGAGAGAGCTCTGCATATTCTCACGACCCGCCCACCGTCCCTCAGTCTTGGAGTTCCTGTTTATCAGGTCTTCCGGGACGGGGTTGGAAGGAACTGAGGCGGTGAGGGCTCCTCCCCCTTTTATATAGTCCCATTCTTGTGCAATCTGGAGTCCGCGCTTTTCACGGGATGGGAGGGGGAAGGCGGAGTCCTCATCATGTTCTAGTTTTTTCCAGGCTTTCTTCTGCCTGGAGACTGCTGGCAATAAAGTTTCCAGTGCCTGCAAAGCAGGAAGTGAATCCCAAGAGTGAGAATACGCGGAGCTCTCTCGAAGAACAGCGTTACTGGTAAGTAACCTCTATTTACTGAAAGTGAGTGGGGGTCAGGGCTCTGCAGAGAGCAGCCACCCTGGAGGCTGAGAGTTATGGACCAGAAGGTTCTGCAGAAATAGCGCATCTCAGGGCCTCAGGAATGCTGGACCTGAACCGCCTCTGACTATGGGGTCTGGGCTATGGCCCCCTACTGGCCCTTAATGCACCAGCAGACTGCAAGGAGGTGACAGAGGCTGTGTGCAAGCACAGATGTCTGCCTGTTGCTTGTACATTGAGTGTTTTTAGATGGATAACAACCCCGTTTCTGCCCACTTTACCCCCGGGTTGGCCAGTCCATGTAGAGACGTCTGCCAGATGTACTAAGCAGAAAGGGGCAGCCCTGGTGGCGGCCCTTCAGAACATCCCAGAGCACACCGCACAGAGCAGGCTAGCCAAACCTGGGACAACAACCGAACGTGGAGCTACTGTCTGTCTGTTGGGCAGACCCACACTTCAGCTGCAAGCCCAGCCAGCCGTGGCCCCAGTCAGCACCATGGAGTTGTGGTCGCTAGCCTAGAGCATCGCATGAGTGGCTGCAACTCGCCGTTTTAAATTGAGCACAGCTGCGGGGGTGCCCATGTCCAGTGAGTTCAACAGCCGCAGAACACGAGTGCGTGGGGAGGGATTCTAAGGGGTGGCTTCCTGGGTGAGTACTGCAGCAGCCTGCACACACTCTCCCTGATGGAGGAGGGGGAAATGGGTAGAGCTGCCCTTTGAAATCAACATGTCCCTGCTGAGCGCTGGGGAACCACCTGGGCTCCCCAGCACTCCTGGCCAGTTCCTGTGCCTTGCAAAGGCTGTTTCCCCACCCACAGTGCCTCTGAACAGCAGACCAGTCAGCTGACATGGCTAGCTGCTGCCGTTCATACGGGCTGGGGATGTGTGGGAGTCGGCTCCCATGCACTTCTTTGGCTGCCCCCATATGGTGCACCCTGGCTTTTTCACCAGTGCTCAGTGAGTGATCAAGAGTGGGTGCTGCATGGGTCACAGGAGTGCACACCCACCAACACCACCTTCACAGCGGTGTTAGAGTGGGTGGTTGATGGATGGATGGCGTCTATCGTTTTTTTGGGGGGGGGCACCACACCCACCAGGCGAACTGCAGCCTTGGAACACGCACCAGTTCATCTAAAGTGGACTGAAACAGAGCTGCAAGTGGGTGGATGCAGGGGTGCACCCCCAGAGTAGCTCTGGGGGCAGGCAGCCTCCGTATCCATCTGTTGGACCCATTGTAGGACCAAGGCCTCAGTGTATGCTATATGTGAGTCATTCCCCCACCCATCTTTTCAAAGACAGGAAAAGTCACTTTTTCTGAGTAAGGCCAACAAAATAAATTTAGATTTTCTGGACCACACCATTTGGTGATCTGCACCCAAAAAAAATAATCCAACCAATAAATCAAAAACATTGGATATGTTGTCTGTTCTCAGGTAGAGGCCAGTTGTAGGATCAGGGCCTAAAATTTTAATCTCCCTTCTAATTTTTACAAACCTCCTAGAAGACTCTACTTTGGCATTACACCGTATTTATTTTGCAAGAAGATTTGTCTGGTTTTATGTCTAGGAAGAGGGCTTTAGATGTGGGAAAGATTAAAACTTAAACTTCAAATGTTTTAATAAATAAACTCACAATGAAAAATTGACTTCAATCTTAACTCTGGAATAGCTATTCCACTTCCTATTAAAGCAGCAGTGGTGTTTAAAATTGCTTCTGCCATTCTGGTGGGGTCTCTGAGGCAAAACAATTCTAATATAGCTTCAAAATACTGTGAATTGTAGGGAACAGACCCCCTCCATTTGTTCTGAGATTAGCTCAACAGAGAATGGAACTCAGAAGCCAGCCAGCTTCTAACAAGCTGAAAGCAATCCGTTACATTCAAGGCTATTCTGAGAACAAGCTGAACCTCTACCTTCTTCAGCTTTTTCTTCAGTGCCACAGCTGGCCCAAGCCTTCTGAGGAGACAGAGAGTCTGTATATCCTAGGATGGATAGCTTAAACAAAGCTATATTTGTAAAACCAATGTTCTCTAATAATATGTTCTTGTACCTGTCACTCAGATGACTAGTTTTATAACAATGTTATGTAATTCATTCTCATCATAGTCATTATGTATTTCATTACCATATTCATCAGCACTGTAATGATGTATTTTACGCGTCCTCGCTTGTAGATAAAAATGACCATCTGGAAACGTCTCTCTCTCCTTCATGTGTAAGGGAGAGAACCTGCACCAAATGGTAAAATAAAACCTAGTACTGAGTATTTTCTGAGTCCTGAGTACCAAGTTCCCTTATATAGGACCAGGAAAAGCCCTGTATGTTGCCCAGTTGAGGATTTACCTGAGTACCATGTACTGGGCTGATTCCTCAGGTACTCAGTAAAATCAAGTTGAATACGGAGATACTCATGGGAAATGGAGTAATTTCGAATACTGAGTTTCAGTACTAGTGTTTAACCATGGGTTTCCCGACTTGGTCTGTTAGATACATATCTTCCAGCCTTGTCTTTGAATCAAATTATCTATCTTCTATTGGCATAACCTTAAGACTTCCATGTCATTCCTATTTCTGGGTGAGGGGGCTGAGCCCTGTGTTTATTTACAAAACAAATAAACACAAATTTTAGCTCCATTTGATGGCCAGGAATCCTACTAGATATTTGAAAATATCTAGTAACTGTTAGTTATTACATAGTTATTCATATAACATCATGCATACATAGGACTTCACAAAGTATATTGTTAAGCTAGGACCCCTTGAAAGGCTTAAAATCTAACATGAATTGATTCAATACGAGAAGGTAAGAAATAAAACAAAGAGATTTAACTTTGTGGTATCTATGAATTACTGGAAACAAATTGTTAATACCTATTGATGTCTGAGTCAACTACCAGCCTGGAGCCTTTTTGCAGATGAAGAACAATCATTAATAGTTATCTTAAGGTACTTTGGCAACATTAAACAGCATAACACACCTGTTAAGTTGGCAAATGGTATTTACCTATTGGAATACAGGTGCACAGAATGATTGACTACCCAGAGCCCTAAATAATCAAGCCCCACCGCTAGAGGAGAGGTAAACACAGGGGTCTTTATTGGGTCAAACTCTTCTAACAAAACAAGTGTCCCCACCCTTGGGCATTTGCCAAGTCTTGTTGGTCCTTCCTGCTGGGGAAGTACTTGGAATTAATGCTAGTGAAGAAAGTAAATAGCACCATCCCTTTCAGCAGAGTACTGCAACTAGCCCCTGGTTGTCAGGGGAATATAAAAAAGCCAATAGCCTATGACATAAACATTGCAGAATGCCTTAGTGCCAGTGAGCAGACAAAGAAACAAAGCTTGACCCCAGCTATAGGTCAAATTAAAAAAAGAGGGGCCATCCAAACCCAGAGGTTTATTTTGAACTAGGTGTATTTGCCTTAGTGCCTTTTTTTTACCTTGAACCAAATTATCTCTCTTCCTCGCCCTAAGCTTTGTCTTGTTCTAGGCAAAGAAGGGGTGGGGTGGGGTAATCTACAGTATTCTCCCGAAGCGCCACACACCCTGGCCCTACATCTTCATTTCCTGTTTGCAAACAACATCCTGACTAGTTACTGAAATGGAAAGTTGGTTCTTTTCCCTTGGCTGTGTGCATTCTGTTGAAAACTTCCTGCTAAGCAAGCATTCCCAAACTGTGGGTCACGACCCCAAGTGGGCCTGGGCTATGCCACCTAGACATGGGAATCATTATCCAGCTGATATTGAAATACTTTGCATGTCTTTGTTACTGTCAGGAAGTCAGGGGCAACTTAAGTCCCAAAATAAGGTCATGCAGGCAAAACGTTTGGGAATGCAGGTCATATAAGCCCTTTTCATAGGTCAATAAGCAAAAGCATGGTCCTCTATTACTAAAGTTGTCAAAAGCACCTGAAGAGGTTAAATTTGATCATCTAGAGCCATGCTTCTCAACCAGTGGGTTGGGAAGGATCACTGGTGATGGGTCCTCCTGGAAGAATCTTAGGTGGGGCTAGAGAGGGGCGCGGAAGTGAGACAGCCTGGGGGTTGCGGTGGGGCCCTGGTGCAGTAACATCATCTCTGCTGCTTGTTCCGGCTGCCAATGCCACTGAGGGCTGGGGCGGGATAGAGAGAGGAGGGGTGTGGCTTCCCGCAGCTTTCTCCCCCCCCCCCCCGCAATCACTGTACTGCTGCTGCCAGGATCTCCTCAACATTACCCCATCCTATCTCCACTGCTATTGCCTGGCTCCTCCTAATCCTGGATTTTTAAAGGAGGGGTCCTGGATTTATTTATTTTTTAATGTTTTGGTCTTGTCCACAAAAAAGTTGAGAACTACTGAAATAGGGCAAAATCCTCCAAGTGGATAGCATGGGTACTAGCAGCCCGTGGAGCAACATGACAGCTGACAGGTACTATGTCCCTTGACAGGCGAGCACCAGCACAGCTGCCTCCATGACCACCACCACTTCAAGAACTAGGCAGGACACAGACACGGTCCTCCCTGACAGCCAGTCTAGCCAGCAGGACCCCGGGGAGGGATGGGGCCAGTTATGCCTTCCCATCACAGGCGAGCACCAACTCCGCTCCCACCCCTACCACATCCCCCGGGTTGGCCTGGAACACAATGCCATTCCACGGAGAGGTGGATTGGGTCCCCTGCGTAGACAGAGAGATCGTGGCCACCATTCCATTCTTGGAATCCCTCTTGTTGTCATGTGCATCATGTAAAGTCACCCATAGAGTTGTGCCATGGCATTTCCACCCAAGGTGGAAAGGGCCACCAGGTTGAACAGTAGGCCCTGGGATCGTGGGCAGGAGGGGAAAGTATGGGCCACAGGTGTGAAATGCAATCCCCTCGCCCTCCTCCAAAAGGATATCGATCGGACAATGGGACGGGACTCCCCACTATTGGATTCCCATCTGAAACGCAAGGACAGCCCTCTTAATGGCTGTAGCAAAGAAGGAAGGCCATCATAGGCCCAGTAGGGTATTTAAAGAGGAAACAACACACATATATGTTCATTAACTATAGTGAATTTATTATACAGCAAAGTGGTATATATACATATATACATTCAGATAGGTGCAGACCATGGAGGGTTTGGGGGAAGCAGTTGCCTACACACTGTCCGCCCTGCATGTGGAAAATGTGGCAAGCAAAGGTACCCCAGTTCTGGTGGAATAAGCGCCTTTCTGCGCCACCGTAGCCCCATCGAAACAGGGGCACTGGATCATCCACAGGAGGCAGGAGAGGCTAGTCGAAGGCATCCCCCCTGATTTCACAGATATTGTGGATTATGCATGATGCTATCCACAAGCATGGGGGTCTTATCCAGGTTAAATTTTTTACGGTTCCACAAGAGGTACCACTGCATTTTCAGAACCCTGAATGCATGTTCCAGAACACCGTGGGCGAAGCACAGCTTGTTATAAGAGCACCTGGGCAAGTGTTCATGACACAGGGTCTGCCTTCATAAGCCACGGCGTTATTGGATAGGCAGGATCTCCAATGATAACAAGATGCATAGGCATGCCATGGATAACCATGTATATATTTGGGATAATTTCCCCCATGTACATCCGTGCAAAGAATGGTGACATTTGGAGGATACTCACATCATGGCTCCTTCTGGAGACTCCAGTAAAGACACCCACAAAGTGGCCCCTGTGGTCCATGATGCATTGCAGGGACACAGAGAACTGACCCTTTCTATTAGTAGTAGTAAATGTTTTATTACATAGCCGTTGGCCATTATAATCACAAAGCATAAAACACTCTAAAAAAAATTAAACTAAATATAAAAATATATAAAATTCAACAACCTAAGATCACAGTCCAGCATCTATAAGTCATTGTGTTTATACATTAGGGACCAGAGCATAATATACTCACAAGATATCAACTAATGTATAATTACATCCCAACATAAATACGGTAAACAAAACCATTCAGCATAATGAATTTGTGAGTAAAAAAGGTAAGTTCTGGGTTACAATTTCCTAAACCACTTAGTACCGTACATAACCTCTTGTCACCATACATCCATTATCACTCAATATTATAACCCTTATACTAATTACACAATTGTAGTATATCACATCATCCATTATGGAGTATAATATATCATGTCATAGGGGCCTTAAACTATAAGCTATGAACTCTCATAACAGAACAAAATCCCGTCTCGAGTCAACCAAACTCGGCCTTGCCGTGCTTGAGATTTAGCACTCAGGTTAAGAATTTGGCCAACTCAAGTGAAATCAAAGGATTCCGGTCACACAGCAAAAACGCCTCCTTGGAGGAGTGATAACAAATAATGTTTAAGTGGAGATCTATGTATCGACTTCTCCATGCTTGATATAATGGACACTCCAGTAAGATGTGTGCTATGGTTTCCACAACTTCCCATTGAAGGTTACACAATGCTGGCAGAGCCTCTCATTGCGAGGAATAACCTTCAGTCTGCCGACCGTCAGGGCCATAGGAAATATGTTAAATCTGGCAAAAGTCAGTGCCACCCTATAATTCCTTAAACTGGGATTAACCAGATAGTGAGCTCCCCCACTGAGGGACACGAGGTTGGGATACAATTGTGATACCCTTTGAGTATGAAGACACTCACGCTGCAATTGAATTTCAATATCAAGTACCCGCGTTTTGAGTTCACACCAAGCCTTCTCATAAGGTAAAGACAGGATATATTCATGCAAAAAACCCAGTGAGCCCAACATTTCCAGTATCTTAGCGGGCGACCCTTTCTATTAAGATAGTCCCCTAATATTGGTAGTTCCCACTGTAAGGTTACTCCACTTGAGCACCAGACATCCAGCCCTGCAAGTGATTATGCTTGTGTCAAATGGTCCGATGAGGTCAAATTGGCCTTTTCTAGTTTTATGCATCAAGATGATGTGGTGCATTGTTGCGAGGGTATCAAGTCTCATGGTGAGGACTTTTTGTCCCACTATGTCAATTTAATTGCTTCACTGTTTCCTCTTTTGGCCATCCAGAGAACGGGCAATACGTTAAGGCCTGATTATGCCTGGTTTGACGGAGAGTGTCTTGCTTCAAGAACCAATCTCCGGAAGATTGTTAGGTCATTAAGGTCTAAACCTTCGTGGGCTCTCAGTAAACAACTTCAGAGTCTCAGGTCCTCATATCGGAAGTTGCTGATTTCTAAGAAGTGTGAGTTCCAGCAAAAATTCTGGGCTCTATTACTTAGTGTAGCTAGCTCCAGAGACTCTTGGAGATGCTGGGAGCTTATTCCTAAGTCCAAGGTCGGGGGTAAACCTATGGGTCCCTCTCTTGTTCCCCTTGAAGTTTGTGAAAAGCACTATGAGGATCTTTTTTCCAACTATTCTCCTTCTGGACTTAGTGCAGTGACCCATTTGAAAGATTGTTTTCAAACTTGGCAACCCGTTTCTACTGAGGATATATTGGATCTTATTTCTCAGCTTAAAAATGGGAAGGCGCCAGGGGATGATTTTATTTATTTATTTATTTATTTCTACAAATTTCTACCCCGCCCCTCCTGCCATGCAGCTCGGGGCGGCTTCCAAACATTAAAACAATAAAATTCATTAAAATCATCATACATATTATAAAACAATTAAAACAATTAAATTGTTAACAAGGCCCCAGTTATCCATGATTTAATCTTGGATGGGGCCGTGGACCTCGCATGCATCATGGAGACCTGGCTGGATGATCTGGCCGGTCCAACTTTGGCGGATCTGGTTCCAGCTGGGTATGCCGTGCAGCATCAGCCCCGCATGGGCGGCCGGGGAGGGGGTGTAGCTATTGTTTTTAGGGAAGACTGGCCTGTTAGGAGGTATCCAGTGCGGGAGATTATGGGTGTAGAGGCTCT
>QEPC01014166.1:428274-457496 GCA_003113815.1 Sphenodon punctatus | reverse complement strand
CCCGCTCAATAACCTTCCCTAAAAAGGGAAGGTTAGAGACAGGTCGGTAGCTGGCGAGCGCATCCACGTCCAAAGATGGTTTTTTCAGCAGGGGGCGCACCACCGCCTCTTTAAGGCAGGGTGGCAACCTCCCCTGCCGAAAGGACGCATTCACTACCCTCGCTAGCACCGTTATTTATTTATTTATTACTTCTGAATTGCTGAAATTTGTCCCTAATTGGTGGGCTGAAATATTGGCCCCTTTGTTTACAGCTATCAATGAGACAGGTGAGATTCCCACCTCTTGGCTGAACAGTATAGTGATACCTATTTATAAAAAAGGTGATCCACCTCTACCTGGAAATTACCATCCTATCAGTCTACTTAGCATAGTAGGGAAGTTGTATGCAAGATTCTTATTAGCCAAATTACAACTTTGGATGGATTCTAACAACATAATGGAACCAGGGCAGGCCGGCTTCCAAAAGGGCAAGTCAACTCTAGATCATGTACTTGCCCTAACTGCCATAATCAACAAATATCTTAGTTGCCAAAATCATTTTTATCTTTGTTTTGTTGACCTACGCACAGCTTTTGATTCTGTGTGTAGGGACCGCCTATGGTTTAAACTAAGTACATCCTCAATTGACCCACGGCTGTTGTTTTTGCTGGTAAAGCTGCACAATGGCAATTCCCTGCAAGTACGGTACAACCATGCTTGTAGCCTGTCCAGGAAGGTCCAGGTTTTGGCTGGCATCAGGCAGGGATGTATTTTGGCTCCTGCCCTATTCAATCTGTTTCTAAATGACGTTATGTCATTTTTAAAGCATATTGATACCCATGCGCCTGCCATCGGCGGGTGGAAAATTCCAGCCCTCTTGTATGCCGACGACATGGTATTGATCTCTCGAACAATGGTAGGCTTGAGACGTGCTATGAACCAGCTTGGGGCCTATTGTAGTAAAGTGGCTTTAACAATCAATTTTGACAAAACCAAGGTAATGGGGAACTCTAGGAATTGCAAGTCTCATCATTGGTCAATTGGGGTTAACCCAATAGAGCAAGTTTCTTCTTACAGATATCTGGGTGTGATTTTCTCTTCTACTGGCAGTTGGAAGCTGCACTTGGATGCAGTAAAGTCCCAGGCTAGGCGTACCACTGCGGTGATTACTAGTTTCTTTTTTGGTCATGGGGGTAAGTTGGTGCTGCCAGCCCTTCGCCTCTTTAAGGCTAAAGTAATCCCCCAGGTTTTATATGCCTTTCCAGTTTGGGGTATTGCCTATCTGAGTAAATTGGAAGCTGTTCAAAATGGCTTTCTTGGCTCTATCTTGGGAGTTCCCAAGGGTACCCCACAGGTAATTCTAAGGCGTCTAGTCATACGATCAGGCAGGTTGCTATGTGATCGTTGCTCAAATATTGGATTAGGATTTCTCTTTTTCCCTTGCAGGATCGTTCCCTTATCAGCCTAGTGTCCATCCATGGCCTTTTGGGTTTCTGGGAGTCTGCAGCTGAGCAGGAAGTTTATAACCTGGGGGTTTCCCGTGACTTTCTATCGAGGGTAGGCCCTGAGGGTGCTGAGTCCCTTATTATTAAGAGACTAGCTGTTCAAGAACTTCAGACCGTGAATTCTCTTTTAAGAGTGCAGAGAACTGCCCCTGTTTATTTTCCCCCAGAACTTTTTCATACTAAAGCCAGTTACTTATTTGCTTGGCCTAATGCAACTGCAAGATTGGCATTTACCCAACTTAGATGCAACACCTACTCGCCAGTTTTTTTGGCGGGTCAGTGTGCTGGGATCCCCAGGGAGAACCAGTACTGTATTCTTTATGAGCTTTGTGAGCCCAATTCTTTCTTACATGCTTTTTTTTTATGCCCTGCTCTGGCAAATTTAAGAGAAAAGTTCTTGGGTATCTAATTTCCTTCTGTCCATGCTGATTGTCTACATTCTTGTTTACAGGAGTTTCTTGTCCCGTTGATTTAGCACTGACCCGCGCAGTGGCTAATTTTGATATAGCTGCTGCTCGCAGACGTACATTTAAAAAAAAAATTGTGGTTTTTTAGTTAGTTTGGTAGAACTATAGTGGGATGTTAAGCATGGCTGTTTGTACTGGGTAGGTTGTGGTTTGTATGTATACATTGGCCGCAATGCTTGTTCAGTTTGTTTCATTGTTTAATTTTGTTATATTGTATATATAGTTCATATTGTAATAGCTATGGCTACACAATAAAATTTACAATTCATTCATTCTATTAAGATAGTTGTCCTTGCTGTTCAGGGAATTATGGGAATATGGGTCCCGACTGTGGCCCTGATGCAGTGGGGGAAGCCCATTGCGGCGAAGTCACTGATCACCTCCTCAGGCTCAACCAGCTGGATCACCCGCTCCATAGGTTCCTCCACAATGGCTATGCACACTTGGATGAGGATCTTGGTGATTGTGGAGGTTGGTTCCCACCCCAAATTGCTGTGCCACACTGTGTCAGGAATTGGGGGTCGCCAGCCTCCAAACAGGTATTGCCACGTGCTTTCCCACTAGTATGGGGTCGCTCATGGTGGTTTCCTTCTCCAGGTGTGGCTAGAGAAAACCAGCAGGGTGGGATAGTAGACTTTGGGGCATTCTAAAATGCTCTGTCCACTGCTCATCCCCCAGGTGGCCAGGATGGTCTCCCACCAGTCCTCACTCCTGAGCTGGGCTCACACCCTTCTCTTTGTGGGGACAGTTTGGCAAATAGCCTAGGTTACCAGAGCAACATGTTGTCAGGAATGGGGATGCATGTGAAACCCCTCTCAGTATGGCATCCATCTGCATCTGCCTGGTCTGTTTGGACCACCATATTGCCCACAATTTTATCCATGCCCTTCTCTGGGTGATTTCAGATGAGACGGGGTGGCATTCGCCCCGTCCCAGAATCACCCAAATGATTCCCCGCCGGGATCACTCCGGCACGTCCAACAGACGTGCTGGCTGATCCCGGCGTGGAATCGGGGAGGGGCCGGGGCTGCGTGGCACAACGTGCGGCCACATGGCCCCGCCCCACCATGCTCCCCCGCCGCCCGCCCTCTGGGGAGATAGGCAGGCACCACGGCCAATGCGGTCGCAGCGCCAGCCCGATTCGACCACGGCCTGGAATCCCACTGGGGATTCCGGGCCGTGGTTCCTGGCCAGATGTTACTTTCTGTTGGTCCCCGCCGGGGATCTCTTTGACCACGCTTTTGGGGATTGTCCGATGGGGAGCCCCAGAAGCGTGGCTGAAATTGACTCCATGTGGGAATCGACCGTGGTGAACATCTGGCGGCCGTCTAACAGACGTTCAGGGCGCTTTGGTCCCATGCGGGTATTGACCATGGTTCACTGTGATCTCGTCACGTCTGAAAATACCCTCTGTCTGCGAGATGCGCTGTTGCCATACAGACTGCTCTTTGTGTCCAGCATGGAGGTCCAGTGTCCAGGGCTGAGCTGCGTGCTAGAACCAATGTATGCATGCTCTCGGAAAATTGTGGATGCTTCTGAACAGTACCTCAACAGTCTGCAAGAATTCTTGGAGTGCTGTACCCATCCCATCAGCCCTGGCTGCCATGGATGGCCTTCATGGATGGGACAGAGTGGTCCCTCCATGTGACTTTTTATTGAGGTTACCCCTTTTCTGTGGGCTGTGTATCAGCTCTTGTGTGTTTGTTAATGTCTTGCCCCTTTCTCTCACCCTAGCCTCGCTGTGATGATCCATGCGTGGCTTGGTCATGGGCTCAATGGTACTATGGCAGAGGAGGTGGTGTCCAGCCCCATAAGTGTATTCCATGTTGGAAAAACAGTTCCAGATGACATCACCTTTTGCACCAACAAACCCTAATGACCACTAGGGGATTTGGGAGTAGAGATAGTGAGTTAGTCTGAGTGTCACTTTAACCTTTCCTGATCTCTGCTTCTAAGCCCCCTCCCAGGTGGGATGTGCCCAGGAAGTTCCTACTGGACTTTCTCCTTCTTCCTGACCTTTCTCCATTCCTAAATTCTCTCTCTGACCTTCAACATGTCTGGCCACCATGCTGGTGGCAGCTAGCTAGTAAGACCTAGGGATAGGCCTTTCCTATCACAATGTACTTCTCAATAAAGTAGTTTACTTTAACCTAGAAACAATCTCCAAGGTGTTGATTACTACTAAGCTGTTGCTACTAACAATTCAAGCTGCTTTTGGGGTTTTGTTTTTCTAACCATTAATAAAAATTCCCAACATAGGGTTATGGGCCCAGAATCCTCCTGAAGATCCTAACAGATTTTTTGGAATTCGAATTGAATCTCGTTGGAGAAAAGCACAGCTTATTTTTGTACCTGGTTTTTGTTTTGGAACAAGACAAGCAGCATGGAGAAAACTCAAGGGAACTTCAACATTCCAAAGCTGGAAGGAGCGAATTTCAAAGAGTGGAGTTTCCTCATGCAATCTTGCTTGAAGAGTCAAGGTCTTTATGAGGTGCTAACAACAGAAAGACCAACGGCTGCAGGAGCTGAACAAAAGCATTGGGACAGACAAAATGAAAAAGCTCTTGGGATTCTAGGAATCAATGTAAGTCCTAAGCTGTTTATACATTTTGAAAATGTTACTTTAGCCAGTGAAATCTGGAAAAGGCTGGAAACTCTTTATAACAGAAAGAGCCCCAGCGAAGCCATCTCTATAATACAGAGACTGTGCAATATGAAACTCAGAGAAAATGAAAATCCTACTGAGCATATAAGTGAAATACAATGCCTAGCAAGAAGACTGAAGGTTTTGGGAATAGATATTGGAGACACTGGGATTGTGGCTTTTGTCTTGAACTCTTTACCAGCTTCTTATGAATATTTGAAAACTGCTATAGATATTTCAGATAAAGTTATTGAATTGGACTATCTATCTAGCAAGTTGCATGAATGCTTTATCAAAAGGGCAAAGCAAACCTCTACAGATCAAGTTACAGCCTTTAGCTCAAAGAAAGGAGTAAAGAAAGGATGTTTTTCCTGTGGTAGTGAAACACACCTACGTGTTAATTGCCCAAGTGCCAAGACAATGGGGAAATCTAAAGCACCCATTAAGAGCCAGACAGAGAGCCTGGAGAAAACTGCTAGCTCTAAACAGAAGGAGAAAGAGAAAATTAAAGGTTTTAACGCCATGTCAAAAGTAAAAGATGATGTGATCTATATTGATTCTGGAGCAACTGAAAATCTCCTCAAGGATATAGAAATGTTTTCAGAAATTGAATTGGATCACAAAGTACCTATTTCTCTAGCAGATGGGAGAAAGGTCTTTTCAGAAGGGCGTGGTCAAGCAAAAATATTTTGTAAGCTCCCAGATGGTGAAATTGAACAAGTAATCATACATAAGGCTCTGTATGTGCCCTCGTTGAAAAACAATTTAATTTCTGTGAAATATGGAGTGAAAAATGGCTGCAAGTTTGAATTCATGGATGATCATTGCCTTGTAACAAGAGATGGTGACTCAATCCTGTATGCATCTCTGGGAGATAGTGAGCTCTTTGAAGTCCATAGTGTCAGTGAAAATGCAAATTTAGCAAGCAATCTCAAGTGCACCCACAGAGACTGTGATAAAACTTGGCATCGCAGAATGGGACATAGAGATGTTAATTCAATTCGCCAACTTGAGAAGAGGAATTTAATTAAAGACTTTAAACTGAAACTGTGTACTGAGAACTTAGACAAATGTGGATGTTGCATTTCTGCAAAAAGTGTTAAGCCAGCTTTCCACAAGCTAGAGGAGAGAAAGTCTCAGCGCCCTCTAGAGTTGATTCACAGTGATGTATCAGGTCCTCTGCAAAGGAGCATTGGAGGAAACCTGTACATAGTTACTTTTATTGATGATTTCTCAAGATTTGCCTATGTTTACACTTTGAGAGAGAAAAGTCAAGTGTTTGAAAAGTTTAAAGAGTATGTTGCATTGGTCAGCAACAAGTTTGGGAGAAAGCCTCAGAGACTAAGGTCAGACAATGGAGGCGAATACACCTCAAACGAAATGAAATCCTTTCTGAGAGAACAGGGAATTGAGCATGAGACTACAGCCCCATACTCTCCTGAGCAGAATGGTGTTGCAGAAAGGAAAAATAGAACCCTAATGGAGATGGCAAGATGTATGTTGAAAGATGCAAGTTTGCCAAGCAAGTTCTGGGGAGAAGCAGTGATGACTGCCAGCTATCTGCAGAACAGATTGCCAACTAAAGCCATAGAGAAAACTCCATTTGAACTGTGGTTTGGACACAAGCCTAGCCTAAATCACATCAGAGTTTTTGGTTGTGATGTGTATGCATATATACCAAAGGCAAAGAGAAACAAGTTGAATTGCAGAAGCAAGAAAGGAGTTTTATGTGGATATGTTTTAGGAGGCAAAGGATACAGAATTCTTGATGTTGAAACTGGTAATATTGAAATTTGCAATGTTGTGTACTTTGATGAAAGACACAGACCAACCAAAGGTGAATTACCAGACCTGGAGCCAAGGATCCAGATGCAAGAGGAACCAAGTGAGCAGGCCTTCAGCTACCAAATGCCAATCTGTGAACCAGAACCAGCTGCAGATTCAGAAGGGGTTACAGAAGCTGCAGATTCAGAAGGGGTCACAGAAGCTGAGCCAGAACCCAGGCGCTCACAGAGGTCCAACAAAGGAGTTCCACCCTTGAAATACTCCTACCTCACCACAAGTGCAGAGCTGCAAGAACCCAGCACATGGAAGGATGTTGACAGGATGCCAACCCATGAAGCTGAAAAATGGAGGAAAGCAGCAAAGGAAGAGATTGAATCTCTACACAAGAACAAAACCTGGACACTTATGGAACTACCTGCTGGAAGAAAACCTGTAGGTTGCAAATGGGTCTTCAAAATCAAGCAAGATGCAGAAGGGGATGTACAGCGCTACAAAGCCAGACTAGTAGCCAAGGGATACTCCCAAATATATGGAGAAGACTATGATGAAACATTTGCACCAGTTGTCAAGCACACTTCCATCAGAACACTACTTAGCATAGCAGCTTCCAGAAAGATGCATGTTAACCATTTAGATGTCAAAACTGCATTCCTGAATGGAGAACTTGAGGAAGACATCTATATGCAGCAGCCACCAGGCTTCGAGCAACCTGGAAGGGAGAAGCTTGTATGCAAACTCCAGAAGAGCATTTATGGCTTGAAGCAAGCAGCTAGAGCATGGAATGAGAAACTGAATCAGCTACTGCTTAAGGAAGGGTTCACACAAGGAAAAGCTGACCCCTGCCTGTACTCAAGATTCAGAAACAATAAGTGGACTTATATCCTGACTTATGTTGATGATCTGATCATCTGTTGTGAACAGGAGCAAGACAGTCACGAGATTGTTGAGCACCTAAACAAGGAAGTAGAGGTGAAGGAACTTGGAAGCATCTCACACTACCTTGGCATTCAAATAGAAAAAGAAGAAGATGGAAGTTATCTTCTCAACCAGAAAGCAAAGATCAAGGATCTTTTGGAATGTCTGGGACTGACAGATGCCAATGAGGCCAGAACACCAATGGATGTCAATTTCCTGAAACAAAGGGAAGATGATGAGCCTCTGGCAGGCAACAACCAGTACAGAAAAGCGATTGGCAAGCTTTTGTACATAGCCACAGTGACAAGGCCAGATATTGCCACAGCGGTGGGAATCTTAAGCAGGAAAGTAAGTGCCCCAACCAAGAATGACTGGACTGCAGTCAAGAGACTGGGGAGATACCTGAAGGGTACCGCGCACTACGCATTGAAGATTCCAGTAAGCAGCAACCCTAGACTGGTGGGATACATGGATGCAGATTGGGCTGAAGACATAGCTGATCGCAAGTCCACCAGTGGACACCTGTTTCTCTATGGAGATGGAGCCATAAGTTGGACTAGCAGGAAGCAGTCACTTGTTACACTCTCATCAACAGAAGCAGAATACATATCAGCTAGTGAAGCATGCAGGGAAGCTGTGTGGATACACAAGCTGCTGTTGGACTTTGGAATTGAAGAGCCAAAGCCTACCACGATGTTTGAGGACAACCAGAGTTGCATTAAGCTCTCACAAATGGAGAAGTCCAAGTCTCGAACGAAGCACATTGACATAAAGTACCACTATGTTCGAGAGGCACAGGAAGAAGGGCTAATTGAGTTGAAGTATTGCCCAACTGAAGAAATGGTGGCAGATGGACTGACCAAGCCACTACCAAGGGATCGATTCCAGATGCTACGTGAGCGAATGGGAGTCGTGAGCCGGTGCGACAGGCGATGAGAAGGGGTGTTGGAAAAACAGCTCCAGATGACATCACCTTTTGCACCAACAAACCCTAATGACCACTAGGGGCATTTGGGAGTAGAGATAGTGAGTTAGTGTGAGTGTCACTTTAACCTTTCCTGATCTCTGCTTCTAAGCCCCCTCCCAGGTGGGATGTGCCCAGGAAGTTCCTACTGGACTTCCTCCTTCTTCCTGACCTTTCTCCATTCCTAACTTCTCTCTCTGACCTTCAACATGTCTGGCCACCATGCTGGTGGCAGCTAGCTAGTAAGACCTAGGGATAGGCCTTTCCTATCACAATGTACTTCTCAATAAAGTAGTTAATTTTATTCTAGAAACAATCTCCAAGGTGTTGATTACTACTAAGCTGTTGCTACTAACAATTTAAGCTGCTTTTTGGGGTTTTGTTTTTCTGACCATTAATAAAATTCCCAACATTCCACACCTTGATGATGTCCCTGTTAGGGCATGATCAGTGGCCCAAAACAGTGACGGTGCGTAGACACAACACACAGCTACGTGGCAAATATCTTAAACACCCGGTCACCATTGCCTCTAAAGACACCCAGTGTTAAAGACTCTGGACTTTGCTTCCTAGTTTCTTTAAAGATCTGTTCTGGCAGGTGCTGAAATCAATGAATGTTGCAGGTACTCAGCAGAGCCCTAGAGGACCATGCCCCAATATGTCTTGAATACGTCTTGTCTTTGTGTGCCAAGCTTTTACCATGGTTTTTCCTAGTAAGAACCTCTCCCAATTTTGTTAGCTGGGTTGTTCTTTTAGTTACAATCAGGCACATAGCATAATTAAACCTGACAAACACAAACCATCAAAAGCTGGGATTCTGGCCACCTGCTATCTGCTGGTGGCTGGTAAAATCTGCCTTTGCAAGGTTTCCTACTGCACTCCTTTTATTCACTTGCTGTAGGTGACCATGTTTATACAGTCTCCTGTATAAAGAGAACACATATTTGTTCACTTTTCATAGATGCAGAGATCTGAAGATTGGTAAGGACCATTATAATCATTTATGCATGGTACCCAAAATTAGTGCAGCTTGCTTTTCAATCACCCTATAATTGTCTAGAAAAGACAACAATAGGTGCTTCCAAGATCAGGGATTATTTTTATGTGAAGGATATTAATTAAAATTGTCTTATTTTCTAAATTGGCAGTGGGAAGGGTATTGGCAGTTCAGAAGTCACAGTTGGCTGAATCCTCCTTCAATCATACCTTATTAACTGGCCATCTGTTACAATTGCCAGCAATTCTGAAATGCCTATAAATATAATTAATAAACAGGTGGGGCTTCACTCTACTTTTGCTACATGTCAAAATAATATACAAGAAGTATTTATATCTCAAAATCTATTGACATCAGATTATGCTTTGAATTCTTGTTAAGCATATCATGTGTACAGCATAATATAAATATTAATAAGAACAGAGTGTCTTATAAAGCTTTACATGCACAGCTCTGCATCTGAAGCTTTGTCTGTTTCTGGCATATAGTCTGATTCATCTGGAGGTGACTGCCATTATGCAAAGCTGTTGTGCATTTATGCAATACTCTCATGTCTCTCTGTGCGCTGATAAATACACCTTACTTGCCAGTGCATCCAACTGATCTCAAACTAATTTGGATGGGAGTGTGCAAAGAGAGGGGAGGGAGCTTTCCTACTTCTCCTTTGATTTTGATCAACTGCTTTCAGAAGCTGGAGTATCACCAAAATCATAGGACTCCCAATCCTTTAAACAGATATTGAAATATCTCTATTTTTAGTATGTTCCCATTTTTATTTGAGTTTTTAATAGTTCCTTGATCGACTCATATTTTTAAAAGACAGGATGTTTTTTTAGTGTGTCACTCAAATTATTATTATTATTTATAGAGTGCCAGCAATGTACCTGATACTGAACACACATTAATTAGACACAGGGGGGTATTTTCAGACGTGACGCTGTCCCGATTCACCACAGTGAATCCCCGCTGGGGGTGAACAGAACAACCACCCCCCAGGGCCAATAAAATCCCCGAACAGACGTGCCGGGAGATCCCGGCGGGGAATCGGGGAGGGGGTGGGGCTGCATGGTGCAACATGCGGCTGCACGGCCCCGCCCCCCCATGCTCCCCCGCTGCCTGCCCTCTGGGGAGATGGGCGGGTGCCGCAGCCAATGCGGCTGCAGCGCCCACTCGCTTTGACCACGGCCCGGAATCCCGCTGGGGATTCTGGGCTGTGATCACCGGCCAGACGTTACTTTTTATTGCTTCCCGCCGGGAATCACTTTGACCACGCTTTCGGGGCTCGTCCCGCGGGGAGCCCAGGAAGCGTGGTTGAAATTGACCGCATGTGGGAATCGGCCGTGGTGAACATCTGGCGGCCGCCAAACAGACGTTCAGGGCGCTTTGGCCCCGCAGCGAAATTGACCGTGGTTCACTGTGGTTGACTGTGATCTCATAACGTCTGAAAATACCCAGGGTCCATGCCCCAAGGGCATATAGGCTATATGCTTACAATCTAGGATGGACAAGGAAGAGGAGGGGAACCTACAGAAAGGCAGGGAAATATTCACAAAGTTGAGCAATCATAGCCTGGTGCATGTGCTTAGTTGCAGGGGAGAAGAGACCCTGAATGAGAACAGTAGTGGGGGGCATCAAATTATGTTACTTAACTTTTACACTACTAGAGTCTGGAACAAAGACTACAACCCCTAAAAATAGGTAACAGACACTGTATACCGTGTGGCTTTTAAACAGTCACAAGAGAGATATGTAGCTATGACAAAATTCCTCTTTTTGATCTGAAAATAGCTTGGTTGCACTAGCTAAGATTTTACAGAAAAATTTAATGCAGACCATACCAGGGCAGTTCCTCAAATCTAAAGGAAAAGTACGTCAGTAGGAAAATCCCTTCTTTTAGCTTATCCTGTTCACAACACTGCAAAATTGTTCAGTAGGATAAAAAAAAAACCAGTGGGGAGGGAAGTGACACATTTCACCCTGAGTTTGGGGTGCAGAGGACAGTCCTCTCCTTAATTTGTCTCTCATGGGCATGCCCACCATCACAGGAGGTGTGAAGGGAGGGGCTGAAATTAAGGAGGAGACTGTCCCTGCACCACAGCTCCTCACTTGCATTTGAATTTCCTGGAGGCTGGACCATCAGGCAGTCACCACAATCTGGAGACAAAGAGAACTTGGGGTTTGTGGGGGGAATCAAGGAAGATGAGTGTTCTTGCCTTCACTTTGGACATTTGGAAATTGTATAAGAATATAAGAACATAGGAAGTTCCATTTACTGGGTCAGACCAACAGTACAGCTAGGGTGGACTCACATGGACACTGATTAAATCCAATGTCTGCTGGGCCCTGGAACATGTATAATGAGCTCCGGATTAGTGTTATGCGTGAGAGAGTCAATGAGAGTTCCAGCCTCCACTTTAAATACAGATTAGGAGTTTAAAGCAGGGCTAGAACTCCCATTGACTCCCTCACACATAAAGTTATGGGGACCTGCAGACATCAGATATAATCAGGATATGTCTGCATCCACCCCAGCTTAGCATCCTGTCTCCGACAGAGTTGCCTCAGGGGAGTATGGAGCAGGTTACAATTAAGTAATCCATTTCCTGCCATCTTTCTCCAGTTTCCAACAATCGAGGGACCTGTATCCCATACCCAACCCAGCTAGTAGCCCTTAATGGACTTGGCTTTTAAACATTCATGCAGTTCCTTTTTGAAGTCTGTTATGTTACTAGCATGTGCACCATCCTCCAGCAATGAATTCTACAATTCTATTGTACATTGGGTGAAAAGGTGCTTCTTTTTATTTAAATCTGCTCCCTGTTAACTTCATGGAATGACTCCTGCCTGGTTCTATTGTTTTTCGAAAGGGTTCCTATTTGCCTGTTCCACACCTTTCATGGTCTTGTAAATTTCTATCATGTCCCCTCTCAGTCATCTTATCTCCCAGCTGAAGAGACCTAACCTAGTGAGCCTTTCCTCATATGGAAGCCGCTCTATGCCTGGGGAAATTTTTGTTGCCCTTCTCTGTCCCTTTTCCAGTCCCGCTATGGGGTGACCACAACTGGACAGAGTATTCCAGGTGTGGTCGCACTATAGATTTATATAGTGACATTATATTTTCTATTTTACCTATCCCTTTCTTAATTATTCCTAGCAGGTGGTTAGCCTTTTGGACTGCTGCTGCATATTGAGCTGATGATGTCAATGATCTCTCTACAATGACTCCCAGAACCTTTTTCCTGTGTAGTGACACCTAAGTTAGATTCCAGCATTGTATACACATGGTTAGGGTTATTTCCCCCTATGTGTGCCACTTTGCACTTGTCAACACTGAATTTCATCTGCCATTTTGTTGCCCATTCTCCTAACCATGCTAGATTCCTTTGCAGCTCTTCACAGTCCACATTGGTCTTAATTACCTTGAATAACTTTGTGTCATCTGCAAATTTGACTACTTCACTCTTCCCCCTCTTTTCCAACTCATTAATGAACAGGTTAAACAACACTGCCCCCAGTACTGACCCTTGTGACATCCCACTGTTTACTTCTCTCCATTTTGAAAACTGACCATTTATACCTACCCTTTGTTTCCTATCTTTTAACCAATTTCCAATCCATAACAGAACTCTACCCCTTATCCCATGACTGCTCAGTTTTGTCAGTAGTCTCTGCTGAGGGACCTTGTCAAAGGCCTTCTGAAAATCCAAGTACACGATATTGACCAGGTCATCCTTTTCCACGTGCTTAGTGACACCCACAAAGAATTCCAGCAGATTAGTGAGGCACGACTTCCCCTTGCAAAAATCATGCTGTTTCCCCCCATCATATCATGTTGGTCAAGGTGCTGAACAATCCTCTTTTTTACAATGGTCACTACCAATTTGCCAGATACAGATGTTAGGCTCATGGATCTATTTCCGGGTCACCTAGGAAGCCCTTTTTTGAAACTCACTTTACATTAGCTACTCTCCAATCCTCAGGTATGGAGGCAGACTTTAGAGACAGGCTACAAATTACCAACAGTAGTTCAACAATTTCATATTTAAGTTCTTTCCAAACTCTTGGGTATATACCATCCGGTCCTAATGATTTGTTTCTGCTTAGTTTATTAATTTGTTCTAACACCTCATCTTATTTATTTTATTTTTTAAATTTCTCTACCGCCCTTCTCACAAGGCTCAGGGTGGCTCACAATCCATAACAAAACAGATAAAAACATTAAAATTCATACAAAGAACACCCTCTCCCACAAGCCCACCCAGAAACCCAGCCAAACCCCACCTATCCCTGCCTGCCAAATGCCTTCCCAAATCTGTTTTGCACCGCCTCTGGAAGATATCCAGGCTCAGGCTCAAGTGAACCTCCTGGGGAAGGGAGTTCCACAAAATGGGGGCAGTAACCAAGAACGCTCTCCCACGCACCCCCACCCCACGGACAAGGGTAACAGACGGAACGTACAGGAGGGAGCCCCTGATCAACCATAAGGGCTGCAAAGAGTCATGGTAGGATAGGCAGTCTTTGAGCTACCTGGGACCCAGACCATTTAGGGCTTTAAAGGTCAAAACCAGCACCATGAATTGTGCCTGGAAGGCTATAGGCAGCCAGTGCAGACTCTGGAGAAATGGTGTAATATGCTCCAAGCGACTCATCCCCAAAAGGAGCCGAGCCGCTGCATTCTGTACGAGCTGCAGCTTCTGAACAGTCATCAAGGGCAGCCCCAAGTACAGCACATTGCAGTAATCTTGCCTTGAGGTGATGAAAGCACAGATGACAGTGGCCAGATCTGAATCAGAAAGAAAAGGCCGCTGCCTCCTCACCAGATGGAGTTGGTGAAAAGTGCTCCTGGCCACCGCCGCCTAACAATCCAGGCACAGCGAGGAATCCAAAAGCACTCTGAGGCTGCAAACCTGAGTGACCAGAGGGAGCCAGTGCCCATGAATGACAGGTGTCCCAAATACCTCCAAGTCACAAGACCGTCCAGATATCATCACCTCAGTCTTGTCAGGATTCAGCTTCAGTTGGCTAACCCTCATCTAGTTCCCAACAGCAGCCAGGCATTGGGTGAGCACCAAGACTGTGGGACCTGGTGAAAAAGAGAGGTAGAGCTGAGTGTGAACGGCATATTGATGACACTTCACCCTGAACCTTCGAATGACCTTGCTCAGCGGCCTCAGATACACAATGAACAAGCAGGAGACAAGACAGAACCCTACAGGACACCACAGAGAAGGTCCCGAGGAGATGATGAGCAATCGCCCATCACCACCTGCTGGGACCTCCCTGACAGGAAAGAGTGGAACAACTCCCGCTCTTGAGTGGTCCTGCAGTCATGCCAGCAACACCTCGTGATCAACTGTATCAAAGGCACAGAGAGATCTAATAAGTTCAACAAGGTAGAATTCCACCTGCCCATCTCCAGGCGCAGGTCATCGACCAAAGTCACAAGCGCAGTCTCTGTGCCATACCCAAGATGAAAACCTGACTGAAACGGGTCCAGGAATCCGGCAGCATAGAAATGTGCCTGAAGCTGTTGGGCAACCACCTATTCAATAACCTTCCCTAAAATGGTAAGGTTAGAGAAAGGCTGATAGCTGGCCAGGGCATCAGCGTCATTTCAATTTGCGACAGTATCTCAGATTCCTCACCAACAAATTTCTGGTGTAGGTATCGCCCCAACATCCTCTGTGGTGAAGATCAATGCAAAGAATTAATTGAACCTCCCTGCAAATATGCCTTGTCCTCGTTAGCACCCCATTTACACTCTCGTCATCCCTTGGCCCAACTGACTCTCTTGCTGGTTTCTTACTTCTGATGTACTTGAAGACGTTTTTACTTTTAGATTTAGTACTTTTAGCAAGTTGTTATTCAAAATCATTCTTGGACTGCCTGATTGTGGATTTATTTTATACCTTGCTTGCCAGTGCTTTTGTTCCTTCCTGTATTCATTATTTATTTATTACAAGCATTTATATCCCACACCCTCCTGCACACCGGCAGCTTTGGCCCAGCTTTCCATTTATGCAGGGCTGGCCTCACCGCAGGGTGGCTCGGGGCGGCTGCCCTGGGTCCCGCTCCTGGGAGCCCCCTGCACTAGGGGTACCCAGCTCCTGGCCTGACAGTGGCTGGAAGCTGGGGGCCCCGAGCACGGGGGGCCCCTGGCCAAGTCTGACTGTCACTAACAGTGATAGGCCACTGCCACTGCAGCGCGCGCCAGCGGAGGGGGCCAGCGGGAGTGAGGGAGAGGCAGAGGCCTCACCTCTCCCTCACTCCGTGGTGCCCCCCACTCCACTGTCTGTCAGTCTCAGACAGGGGGAATGTGGGAAAGGCGGGGCCTCTGCCTCTCCCTCATTCCCCCTGGCCGAGACAGACAGGTAATGAAGGGGGCCAGTGTAAGTGAGGGAGAGCAGGGTGCGAAATTTCTGGTCACCAAGTTGCCATTGGCGGCCAGAAAATGAGGGCTGGCGACCTGTTCTTAATGCCCTTATGGTTTTTTTGGTTTTTTAAGTTGCAGCAAATTTTTTAAAAACGACTCAGTGGGACAGGCGGCGGACTGCCGCAGCTCTGCCTGTGTCCCCCTGCCGGCTGCGCCTCCTCACGCCCCGCCTCACGTCACGCTGGACCCGCCCCCCCGCTCCACATGACAGAGACCTGGAAATAAGTATGGCTATGTGATAGCCATACTTCCTGGTCTCTGTCATGTGGAGGGCTCCTGCGCGGCTCGCTGCATGGGGGCGGGGACAGCCTGGGTCCTGGCCGGGGCTTCAAGTTCCGACCTGGCCCCAACGTGCCCCCTCCTCTCTGACCTGAGAGGAGGAGGTGCTGTGGGGCCCGGCCCGGTACTTGCAGCCCCTGCCCCCCGGCTGCCCGACTGTGTCTGCTCACGGTGCTGTGGCGCCCCGGCTGGCTGGAGCTGGTCAGGCGGCTTGGGAGAGGAGTGGCCGGTTGGTCAGCAGAGCTGAGGAGGGGGCAGGTGCAGCAGCAGCCCAGCAGGTAAGGCTGTCCCCAGCGCCCGGCCGGCACCTGTAGTCACCAGCCCCTCTCTGGCCTGCGTGCATGTTCCCATCCCTGCTGTCCCCCACCCCCCCATCCCCATCCCTGCTGTCCCCATCCCGTTTCCCCCTCCCCGCTGTCCCCCACCCGCCATCCCTGCTGACCCCATCCCGTTTCCCCCACCCCCATTCCCGCTGTCCCCATCCCCACTGTCCCCCACCTCCCCCATCCCTGCTGTCCCCATCCCTGTGGAGGATGATCCATGATTAAGTATGAGTAGTTTTTAGTAGCTATTAAAAGGTATGTGTGCAGATGAGGAACACTTATTTATGCACAAATATGCAAATGTACATATTTGCATAAATAGGTGGTGGCTAATTATGCAAATTTGCAGTTTAATTTACCCTTGGTGACCAAGAAATTTGTTTGGCTACTAGACTTGGATCTGAAATGTTATGCCCTGAGGGAGAGGCAGAGGTCCCATCTCTCCCTCACAACTTCTGATGGCGGTGGGCGGCACAGCAGGAGATTTAATTTGCCGCTGCTGTGCCCGACGCCACCAGAGCCCAATGCAGGGAGCCGGCGAGCGGACTGGCGCGGGGCCCAGGATGCCGACGCCACAGCAACGGATGGGTTAAGTGATCCCCAAAAGGCTGAGCTTTGGGATGGGTGGAGGGGAGTGCCCCTCTGTCCATCCCTGAGCCCAGGTAGTGCCCCCCGACTGAACCGGGGAGTGCCCCCTGAGCCGAAGAGCGCCCCTAGGCCCACCGGCCGCCAGGAGAGTGGGACCCCATGTTTCTTCCCCACTCTGGACCCCGCATTGCCAAAGGCCAGCCCTGCATTTATGAGAGACTTCCTTTTGGCTGTTATAATCTCCCTTATTTCACCATTTAGCCATGCTGGCAAGCGTTTTGTCCTCTTTCTTTTTTTGATTTATAGTATATATTTAATCTGGGCCTCTAGAATGGTGTTTTTAAACAGTTTCCATGTCTGTTGCAGACACAACTGTTCCTTTCAATTTCTTTCTGATTAGCTTCCTCATTTTTGTGTAGTTTCCCTTCTTGAAGTTGAATGCTAGTGAGGTAGCTTTATTTGGCAATTTGACACCTATACGTATATTGAATATAATTATATTATGGTCAGGGACCTGAGTTGAATGCACCAAAAAATCTTAAATTCTGCAACCAGTGAAGCCAAATTCTGCAAATTTACCGTGAGCATTAATATTTGCATAATTAACTTGATTTGCATAACTATGCATGCTGGGAAGCAAATTCGCAATAGGTTTGACATAGAATCACAACTTTGCTAATCAAACATAACTTAAATCCTCTGGAATTTCAGCACCTCCCTCACGCAAACATAGGGCCTTCAGACCCCACCCACCCCCAGGGGCCTATTTACCCTCGGGTCATGGTCAGGATTAGCTGATTCTGCGAGGATTCTGCGAGGATTAGCTGATTCTGCGAAAATCACTGCAAATTGCAGCAATGCAGTCAACTTGGGTCCCTGATTATGGTCACTTTTTATTTATTTTATTTATTTAGACTTACATGCCGCCCTTCCCAAACGATCTCAGGGCGGCTTACAATTGATAAAAACCATTAAAACTCATTAAAAAGAAACAAAAACCTGCCCCTAACACCCCTGCAAAAACTTCCTTAACCCCAACCACATACAATCACCCAACCAACCCCAATCCCTATTTCCAAGTGGCTCCACTACTGTTACCCACTGCATCAGTACCTGTCCCCTTAAGACTTAGATCTAAGGTTGCTTCTCCTCTAGTAAGACAAAGCAAGATAATACATTGTAGGAAGAGCTCTGTGAGCCATTTGGAATAGGGCATATCTCCCAATATTTCCAGCAATTAAAGAGGGACAAGCCCCACCCCCTTGGTCGATAAACTCTCCTCCATGAATAGG
Source organism: Sphenodon punctatus (assembly GCA_003113815.1). Classification (NCBI taxonomy): domain Eukaryota; kingdom Metazoa; phylum Chordata; class Lepidosauria; order Sphenodontia; family Sphenodontidae; genus Sphenodon; species Sphenodon punctatus. Next base: position 439,324 of record QEPC01014166.1, on the reverse strand, counting down.
GGCTACTCCCTCATGCACTTAAATGCACACAGACAAGTCCCAACATTTCAAGTGCAGAAAGAGGGACAGATGCTCCCCTGCTTATCATTCCACTTTCCTTTACCCTCATTCCATTATCTCCCCATTGTCCTCTCAAGTGCTTTTCTTGAGCAGCAACCAGGAAAGGGCTGCCTGAGGCTTGAATACTGGTCTCTTTGTCTCTCTCCCCTAAAGAGGGAGGTTGACCTCTGAAAGTGGGGATTCAACACCTACACACGTCCATCCCTCCTGAATGGGGATTTGGGATTGCTGGGAGGTATGGAATAGAGAAGGTTGGAGCCGATGGCCCCTGAAGTCCCTTGCAAGTCTATGATTTGGCTAGAATTCTGCAGAAGAATCACACAGTGAGATTCTCCAATCCTATAAAAGAAGTTAAGGCACAAGAGATTCTCCAGGCTCTGGGCTAAGGTCAGCATCAGAGACCGCCCTGAACTTCAGGCAGATTCGAGATCCAAGACCAGACTCAAAGTTCTCAGGCTTCCCACTGGGAGAGAGTCAGCTGCCTGGGCAAACCTTACACCGAGGCCACAGCAAGGATGGCACGTCTAAGCACCTGACTGGGCCGTGTGCTGGCGCTCCCTCTTGAGCTCCGGCCCGGGGCCTGGCAAAGGGTGTAAACTTGGTTCCCCCCCGGAGGAAAGAGCCAGTGCTTCCAGTCATTCCCTGGCAAGGGGGCCAGCGTCGGCTCACTCAGGAAGGCCTTGACCGACGGCAGCAGCCCCAGAGCTGCTGTCGGTGACAAGCCCAGGAGATAAGGTCTCCTTAGCGGGAGGCGTTGTTAGTCAAAGCCCAACGCCCTCTGCCTTTGTGTTGGCTGGTGCGGTGTGTGTGTACTCAGCCCTTCGCCTGCCACTTCCTTGTTTCCCCGCAGGCAAGGAAGGAAGGTGCTTGGCTATCAGGGGAGGAAGCGGAGGAGATGCGGCTGCTGGCTGCCCCGGGCTATCCCCCTCCTCATGGCACGGCCAAAGCTTGGCCTCCTGCACCGTGGCGCCTCTGCTAGGGGCAGGGGCCGCAATCCCGGCTCTGCTGTCTGATGCCCGCCCGGCCACCCAGATGCGCGCCGCCGGGAACGACACCCTCTTCCCATTCTTCTCCGACTTCAAGGGCCAGGACAGGGTGGCGGTGACGGCCGTGGAGACAGCGGTGCTCGCCTGCATCTTCCTGCTGTCCCTGGTGGGCAACATCTGTGCCATCGCGCTGCTGGTGCGGAAGAAGAGCCGGCTGCGCACCGCCACCAGCCTGGTGCTCAACCTGTTCTGCGCCGACCTCTTCTTCATCAGCGCCATCCCGCTCATCATCGTGGTGCGCTGGACCCAGAGCTGGCTGCTGGGCCCCGCCGTCTGCCACATGCTCTTCTATGTGATTAGCCTCAGCGGCAGCGTCACCATCCTCTCCCTGGCGGCTGTCAGCCTGGAGCGTGTCGTCTGCATCGTCCGGCTCCGGCGCACCGAGCGCTGCAACCGCAAGGTGCTGGCCGGGCTCCTGCTGCTCATCTGGGGCTTCTCAGCCCTCGCCTCCCTCCCGCTCAGCCTCTTCTTCACCGTGGTGACAGTGCCCCGGCCGGAAGGCGAGGTAAGCACCGTGCTTTCCGCTCTCAATCAGCCTAGCGCCGGGATGGGGAGCCAGGGGGCAACAAGCTGGATTAACTGGCTCAGCCTAGCCCTAATTCCAGAACAGATCCCATAAAGTACGCTCAGAGCAGAAACTTCCCCCCAGCGGCTTCTTACCAGGCAACCTCCTGCACCAGATCCAAACCGGTAGAACTGCCCAAGCTCCGCTGCACCCAGTGCAGAGCCAGTGCGCATCCAAGGGGCCAGCCTTGGAGAGTTGAACTGCCGCTGCTGCAGCCTCCAACCTGGAGCCATCGGGCTCATGCGGGCTCCAGTTTGCGGCTCTCGGAGCTCCAAAGCCCCAATGTTAAATATAGCCATCAAAAGTTGGTAGCATTTCCCTCCCTTCTTCTTTCTCGATCAGTTGCCAGTATCATTTTAGGTTGTTTTCAGCCAGTAACGGGAATAACTTCTCAATAAAGGCAGGATGGGGGAATTAAGTAAGGACATCCAGCCCCGTTAAGGATACCAGAGCAGTTTTGCTTTTTTGAAAGTCAAAAGCAAAAATCTCACCGACTTTGGTAAAACAGGATAAGGGGCTGATGGAAGTCTTTATCAGCCCCCAATTGATGCTAATATAGTTTTTCTATAGCAGAAGGGCACCAGCATTTGTTAGAAGTGGGTTGAAATTCTTTATGAATGAAAGTTTCAATGAACACTGAAATCTCATATTCAGATTTCAAATGTGAAATTTCAGTTTACATTGAAGCCATAAATCTGGGTCAGAATTTCATTTAATCTCAAATCAAAATTTTTACAACTATGAAAATCTGAAAATTCTGTTTTATAGTTAACCAGATCTGTTATTTGTATAGCATTAGTCCTAAAGGAAACATCTCAAATCAAAGTATCATTTTATGGATACTTATGCAGCAAGGGACAGTCTCTGATCTGATAAATGTTACACTCTAAACAGACAAGACAGACAGCAGGATGTTGGAGTGAGGAGGGGAGAAGATATAAAGGTATAAAAATGCTAAATGACTTGGTTAAGGTCATACAACAGGTCAGGAGTGGATATGGGGAGAGGATCCATTTGCAGTAAACCACTGGGTACAGAGTTTTAGCTTTGGTTGTACATCATGAAAGGTTATTTTGGACATGTTTTATATTCCAGTTGCTTCAGGGAAGTGCCCAACAGGTCAGGTCATAAAATGGAATGATCCGTTTCCTGCTATTCACTCCCACTCCCTGACAGCCAAGAGGTCTCGCCACCTCCCATAGCCATTTACGGACCTATCCTCTAAGAACTTATCCAATCCTTTTCTGAACCCACTTATGCTGTTGACCTTCACAATGTCTTCTGGCAACTAGTTCCACAAATGAATTTTAAATCTGCTGCCAGTTAATTTCATAGGGCGTCCTAATTCTAGTATTTTGAGAAAAGCTGAACAACAACTCGCAACTCCCTCTTCACATGCACTGCACAACTCATGATTTTGAAACTTCTATCATATCTTGAGCCTCTCCTCGCACAGAAACTGTTTTATTATACCTGTGATCATCACTGTTGCCCCTCTCTGTACCTTTTCCAGTTTTAAAATGTCCTTTTGGAAATGTAGTGACCAGAACTACATACAATATTCAAGGTGTGGGCACACCATAGGGTATTTTCACACAGACATGGGGGTGCATAACCCCGGAGCAACTCTGGGGGTGCACCCCTGTGTCTGCTCGCTTGCAGCTACACCTGAGTCCATTTAAATGGACATGGTGACTGCTGGGCCCCACGGTCTGCCCGTGCAGTGCCCCTCCCCCATACCAGCGCAAATCACCCACAACGCTGTGGTGTTGCCAGGGCAACCCCCCCACTGAGAGCGGGGTGGCAGCAGCTGTCCACTGAACAAACAGATGGCAGCCCCACCTCCAGCCGCTGCCCCACGGTTGGACTGCCCAGTCTGCTGGCGGTGCTCTGGGGTGTGCCGGAGCCCCGCCAGCAGGGCAGCCCCGGAGCAGGGACAGCCTGCCCTGCCTCTGCTCTGCCTTTACATCTAACGGACGGCCTGTCCAGAACTGAGGTGAGGCAGAGGCGGGGCAGGTGTCAATGTGAAGACACCCATAGATTCATGTAGTGGCATTATGGTATTCTCTGTTTTATTTTCTGTCCATTCCCTAATAATTCCTACCATTCTGTATGTGTTTTTTACCGTTGCTTCACACTGAGCTACTATTACACAACTATTATTGTTGAAAAATACACAAGCATAATTTGTTCAGTGTCCAGTACATGCTGACACAGACCCTTTCACACGAGATGGACTCACACTTGCCTACACGGGCCCTTTTCAAATGGACAACCCCCCCTCAGACACGTGTGCGGGGGCAGCGGCATCCATTTGAACGCTGCAGCATCCGTGGGACTCCCACGGCCGGTGGGTGGGGGTGCGTGCGCGCTCCCGCGCTCTACCCACCTCTACCCATCATCCACGCATGGAGCAATGGGCACCAATGGTGGATGCTCCATGCATGGAGGTGGGTGGGTGTCCCATCCCCCCCCCACAACCCCATCCCCCCCCCACAACCGTGCCCATTAGAAAAGGGTCACAGAGCTGCATGGGCATGAGTGGGCACCGCCCATGTGACTGGTGGGTGGGTGTGGGTGTGGGTGCGTGCCGCTCCCTTGCTACACCCATCTCCACCCACAGCCCACGCACGAAGCAACCAGCAAAAATGGTGGTTGGTCTGTGGGTGGAGGTGGGTGTGCGCCCATGTAATGGTGGCCCCCCACCACCACCCCTGCGCTGGCATGCACACCCATGCCCCCACACCACGGCCAGCTTAAAAAGGGCCAGAGAAGGTTAATTTAAGAACACAAGCTTTATTTGGGGGTTGGACTAGATGACCCTTGAATTCCTTGAGATTCAACCATTCTGTGATTTTTAAAGAATATAATAACATATTTGTACTTGTTTATTTAAAGGAATTGCATTTTACATACGTAGTAGAGGAAAGCGGTTAGATTTAAAAATTGTCACCAGTATTTCATGGTTTTTTTAATCAAATTGATGCTTCAGTTTTTGCCTATCAAATCTTGTGAGCGACACACCTGTATTTAAAAAATATCCCATATTGAAATTGCTATTTGTTTTGATTAGTAACAATTTCCATAGATCCTGTTTGGTTAGGTACAAAGGCACTCTTCCCCCAGTTCACTCTCCCCCAGATTCAGTTTATTGCAGCACTCGCCATTAAACTAGCAAAAACAATAAAAACTAAAACTAATCATTCATGTATACCCAATACAGAACAAACAGGCTGTAAATATGCATAGCAAACCACAAGGATGCACCACAAAGCCAAAAATTATCAGTTTACAACATAGTGCTTCTTAATCGCTGTGCACATATAAAATAAAAAGCCAGTGCCTTTAATATGTCTACATTTCCGGTAGTCCAAAAAGATATTAAACTCTGAGGTAAAAAAGTAACACTATCTTCTGGAGAAAAGAAAGACAGCCAGGTAGCTCTCAGCTCAGCATACAGAGGACAAAAATACAGCACATACAAGGGCGAATTCACACATGCAGCAATTATCTGGATTTTTAAAAACTGGTTCTCAATAGTTCGCTGTTAACAAGGCCTGTTGCATTCACATGCATGCCATACCGATTTTAAGTACAGCGAAATAATGCATTCAGACCTTCTTGTAGTGCGTGCTTACCCGGCTTCTCAGTACGGTTTAGTTACAGGAAGTGGCCTGTGGGGAGCCAGAAGGTTGCTACTTTGTAGCAAAGTACAACTTTGCCACAACCTTTGCTACAACTTTGCTACAACCTTTGCTACAACTTTGCTACCTTTGCAACAACCTTTGCTACAACCTTTGTAGCAAAGGTTGCTACTTTGTAGAATCATGGAGTAAAGAGGGAGAGCCTGAGGCTGCTGGAAAGAAGCCCCTCGCATTCTCTCCCTGGTTTCTTTCCGGTATCCCACTGCTGCTACTGCTGCAGCACTACGGCAGAGGCAAAGGCAGATGATTGAAAGTCCCTTGGAGGGAAGAACTTTTTTGGGGAGAAGCATGGAGGGGAACATGGAGGGGAAGAACTTTTTTTGGGAGAAGCTGGCTGCAGCCTGCACCCAGCGAGGCAACTACAGGGCTCCAGCTGGTCTCACTGCTTCCGGTAGGGGCAGGAGTAAAACAGCGCACTTGGAAGCACGGTTGCATTCACATCAGAAAAGATTACACACTAGTTAAAACCAGTACGATGTTGCTTTCACACTGCTGTTAAGTGCGGATTTATTGAAAACGGACAGCAAAAAGGTAGGTTTGAGTAGCTTTTCAACACGCATTGCTTTAGTGCGATATTGACTCCATTTAATCGAATTTAAGTGTTCAGACAGGCATGAAACATTCGTTTTTTAAAAAAAATCGCACAAATCAGAACGTCTGAATCCCCCCTAGGTTTGAGTAGCTTTTCAACACGCATTGCTTTAGTGCGATATTGACTCCATTTAATCGAATTTAAGTGTTCAGACAGGCATGAAACATTCGGTTTTTTTACAAAAATCGCACAAATCAGAACGTCTGAATCCCCCCTAAGGTTTCAATTTCATCATATGGGCAAATGCAGAGTCTATTAGAATAGGTTCTATTCTGCCTCTTGTAACGGCTGAGTCAAACAACTGCAGCCGAATTAGTGTCATCATTCTGTGAAGCCGAAACTCCTCCAGAAGGACGAGATAGCACTCCAGCTGAAAAGTAACTTTTCTCTTAGGACACCAGGATACTGTCTTAACCAGAACAACCTTAGACAGCTCTGTTTGGGCTGAAATATCTAAAATTGTCAACTTTAACATGCCATGTAGTTGCTCAACTTTTATGGTATGACAAAAATCAGGGGGAAATCCTATGTTGTTCAACACTTTCAGAAACTCTCACCACCATTTGTCTTTCCTGCTACCATTATGCAGGGCTTTTTCTTTCCAACACAAATGAGGAAGCCAAATGGATTCAAGGTATTTGTACTTTGTTCCAATAAAGCAACGTCTTAAATGTTGCTGCAGTATTTACAGTATGCATCCCAGTTTCTGCATGTAAGGTTGCAATCGGTGTGCACATAGGCACTCCCAATATCCCCCTGATAAACTTGTTTTGAACTACCTCAATATCTTTAGTATATTTAGCAGAGCAAATCTCAGCTCCATAGGTGAGTTGAGCCAAGACCTTTGATTTAAACATGTAAGTCAGATCTATCTGATTTACGTTTTTCTCAGAAGCGTTTGGTTGTATACAGACACCTAAAACATAATATTAACTGATTTTCTTCTATCTTTTGCAAACAGGAAGCTTATATTTGCACCTTGATTTGGCCCAACATAGAAGGAGAAACCTCTTGGGATGTAACTTTCACCACCGTGGTCTTTCTAATACCAGGAGCAGTCCTTGTAATCAGTTATTCAAAGATTTTACAGGTATTTTTCCTTATAGTTTCCTTATACTAACAAATCACTAGTTATTAGAACTAAGCAATAATTCATGAAGCAAGTAGAAATGTGGCATGCAGATGACTAGTTATGCAAGCAATACCAACTACATAGACTTATTTGCTCAAGTGTAGGAGAGTACATAATATAATGAGTAAGTAACACACCTTCAGCTGTACATAACAATTCCAACTGAATTTGGCTGCTATCACTATCTGAAATGGGGAAGATGGATGGATCAAAAACTCGTTAGAAGTAGTTCAATATATGTGCACTTTGGGGCCCCCAAAATACACCTATTTATTTATTTATTATTTTAAAATTTTAATAGCCCATCCTTCCTGTCACAGGCAGTTCGGGGCAGCTCACAACAACACAAGTCCAACAATTATAAAACTAAAATTATAAACAAATATTATTTAGCTATATAGACCATGATCTTCAGGTCATTTAGCACTGAAATGAGCCCTTTATACCCAAACCAATCCTATTAAGGTGAATGGAACTTATGCCAGTACTAAATGCCTTAAGGATCATACTACTCAGTATAAGTATAGATACCTAGTAATATATCAGGGACACTTAATGGCTTACATAAACCTGCTGGGTGTTGCTAGAGATTCTAACAAACATCGCAAACTATTTATAGTAGGCATCTGCATCTAGCTACTGATTGTACAGAATCATGTACATTATTTATGCTATATAAATATTAATAATACATAATAATAAATAATAATGATGATTAATAATAACTACTATAGATCAGATCTGGCATTCCATGTAAAATTCCAGTTGATTTTTATGGGGAGTTCTTGAAAAGCAAAAAAGACAAGTCTGGATCTTAAAGGTCCTTAAAATGTTTTTTGTTGTGTGTGTTTTTTTAATTTCAAAAGTGCTCTCTTCCTTATTTAGTTATGTGTTTCTAGTAATGTTTTTAAAGTACTGTTGCAGTTATCTTATGTGTACTTTTGTTAGTTAGCATAGAATAAATTCCCTTTGTTCCCTCCTCCTGGGCATTTAGCAATTCTAAGCAAATAGAAGCAAGAGACATTTTTAAAAGGACCAGCATTTTAGCTTGCTTTCCTTTTTTGAGAGAGAGAGGTTGTCTAATAATTTAGTATTTCTGGTAGTCCCAACCCCTGTCATTTTCTCTAATCTCAAGACTACAATTCCCAGGGTGTCTCTGGGGATTACATCTCACAAAATTTCCTCTTCCCATGCTGAACCAGAATAGGGCAATGCTTAATTTTAAAAGGCCAGTGTATATCCTTACAATTGTTTTGCTAGAATTTGTATGCAGTGAAGCCAAAAATTAATCCCCTTCCTGCATGGACTGATGTGTTATGGACAAAGATGCTGTGCTGCCCTGCAATCAGAAGGCATAGCAAATGTATCTCCTCTTCAGAGCAGATGCCAACCCATTTCAGGTTCCCAGCCCACCCTGTGAAAACAGAGACAGAGGGTAAAAACACATATGACAGTGGTGCGCTACCATCATGAACCACCCCAGGGCAGAAAATCCCAGTTGACATGATCTGGGTCAGGTCGGGGCACAAACCTGATGTGAACGTAGCCAGTGAGCCATCCCTTTGGCCGCATGGCCCAGATATGACTGGGAGCACAATAAACATGTGGCACAGGCGGGCAATGAGGCACAGGCGAGCAATGAGGCACAGGCAGGCAATGAGGCACAGGCGAGCAATGAGGCACAGGCGGGCAATGAGGCACAGGCGGGCAATGAGGCACAGGCGAGCAATGAGGCACAGGCGAGCAATGAGGCACAGGCGGGCAATGAGGCACAGCCGAGCAATGAGGCACAGGCGGGCAATGAGGCCCTCAATAGGGTGCAGGGGAAGAAAGCCATGGCCACACAGACATGCTTGCCTGCTCTGACCCCCTTTGGCCTGGTCAGGCAGACCTCAACCCGGCCTGTGACCTCAGACATTGTCTGGAGTTCACAGCCCAGGCTAGCCCCAGCATCTGGTGGTGCGTGGTTATGCATGCTGCCAGGTCCCAGGCCAAAGCGGGCCCAAATCATGTCTGTTTTTACCAAGACAAAGGACAGCATGTAGTAGAGCATAGAAGGCTTGACGCGTATTTGTAGGAGCTCTTTTTTTTCAAACAACTCTGCAATTTACCAGCATCAAAAAGTCAATGGCCTGAATCCAATGCCCTGCGGATCCTGTGCGGAGCTGCACGTGCAGCCGCACAGAACCCACACATATCCACATAGCAGGAACATTGTGCTGTGAGTAAACCATACACATGTGTGCGCATGCAGCTCCATGCGGGGATCCGCAGGGCATTGGATTGGGGCTATTGCTTTTAACTTAGAATTTTCTTTCCCCTGAATAAAGTCTCCATCCTGTTGAGTCCTGAAAGCCTCTGGAGTGAAGCTGAACACTTCTATCAGGGCCAGGTGATCTTCTTGCTAGGCGTCAAAGTAAATGGTTAGCTCTTTGTAAAGAGCTCAGCATGCTGGGTACCAAACTCCTTTTAAAATCCAGCCACAGGTATCACAACTGAGAACTACAGAGTGCTGAGCACTTGTTCATTGTTCACTAAATAGGCGATGGAAGCTCTCAACAACTGTCTAAAAACACTGAAGAACCTCACCAGATCAGACCCTCAATATTCCTGCAGCCATGGCAGAGTCCACCATTTTCCATTTCTGTGGGTAAGGCTGTCCAAGACAGGGCAACTCATGTGGCTGTGCCACATCTGCCCCGCAGCGCATCAAACTCTGCTGCAGGACTTTAAACAGTGGGTGCAGTTGCCCGTCACGTGCAGTCATAGCCAGGACCAGGATCTTGCTTGGGCCAAGGAAGGTGCCCGCTCGTATGACCGATGCCGCAGCCTGCCCCAGTCGTGGCGAGAGCTCTGACAGCGGCCAGTTGCCCCACGGGGTGGGTGGGGTGGCGTGGGCTGACCATCTGTCCAGCTCCCCGTGCTTGCCCTGAGCATGACAGCAGCACTTACCGGCTGCCACAGGGCTGCATGGGGATCTAGCCCTCCACAGCTTGTGTAGCCAGACTGTTCCTTTGGGTGCACCGTTGGATGTGATATTATACAATTCTGCTAATATCTCTCTGTCTCAGATTCTCAAGCTTTAAAAGGGGGACCAGAGGAAGTGGTCATTGCCAGTAGTGTAGTTAGTTTTAAAAAGGGATTGGATAAGTTCTTGGAGGAGGTCCATTAATGGCTATTAGCCAACTAGGTTTTGGGAACGTAACCTCTTAGAGTTGGGGGCTGGAACAACAGGGAATGGATCCCCCATTGTGACCTGTTGGGTACTTCTCCCAAGAGAAAGAGATTGGCCACTGTTGGAGACAGGATGCTGGGTTTGATGGACCATTGGTTTGACCCAGTACGGTACCGCGTCAAACCAGTATCATTATGTTCTTATGATACAATTTAGCCACCTTTGTAAAAATGCTTTGAAATGCAGAAAGACTAATTGTTCCCTGCATTAGGGCAGGGAAACCAGTATAATTATGTATCATCAAACCAGTATAATTATGTTCTTATGATACAATTTAGTCATCTTTGTAAAAATGCTTTGAAATGCAGAAAGACTAATTGTTCCCTGCATTAGGGCAGTTTTGAAATGGCCTTAAGTTACAGCCACAGAACATATTTAACTGCACACTACTTGCCTAAAACTAGATTAGCTGACCACACAAGAACTACCCTAGTGTGGGTAGAGCCAGCATTCACCACCGCCATTCTCTTTTAGCATCTTTAGCATCTTGCCAAAGATGCTAAAACTAATAATAAAAACGTTTTCAAGTACATCAGAATCAGGAAGTCTACTAGAGAGTCAGTTGGACTGTTAGATTATTAATTATTATTATTATTATTATTAACAAACATTTATATAGCGCCAGCAGTGTACCTGGCTCTTTACAAAGTAATAAAATAGACACGGTCCCTGCCCCTAGGGCTTACAATCTGAGAGACAGGAGCTGGGGGAGAGAC
>QEPC01014166.1:382162-401283 GCA_003113815.1 Sphenodon punctatus | reverse complement strand
GGGGGAGGAATTGTATTCCATTGATTTCAATGGGGACACAGTGCCCCATTGAAATCAATGGAATAAAACTGGTACCGGATACCGGATTTAATCCGAGAATCCGGTTCTTTGAGAACTGGAAAACCGGTAAATCCGGTATCCGGTAATTGCCCCGGGGTCCCATGCCTAATAACTAGTAAACAATAAGCACATAATCCTGTGATGCAATTTGTAGTGACTTTTCAGACAAGGAATGTGACATGTTTCTGACACTTTCTCCCCCTTCACCAGTAGATGTTAAAAAATGTTTGTTTTTTCTGCAGATTACAAAAGCATCAAGAAGGCAATTAAATGCTGGTATGGCCTACTCAGAGAGTAATCATATTCGAGTTTCCCAGAAAGACTTCAAATTATTTCGGACACTCTTTGTGCTGATGATCTCTTTCTTCATTATGTGGAGCCCAATAATCATCACTATTCTTCTAATTTTAGTTCAGAACTTCAAACATGATTTTATTATTTTGCCATCATTTTTCTTCTGGATAATGGCATTCACCTTTGCCAATTCCGCTGTGAATCCAGTTTTGTACAATGTGGTCCATTTCAAAAATGAATGGTGGCGGGTCCTCTTCTGTTGCTCAGCTCTTCCTGGAAAAAAGGATTCTGGTACAGAGACCACAGTAAAAAGAAATGACCATGAACTTCCTAACTTGTCTGTTATTTCCAAATAATGTTTTGATGTATGAAATGTGTACATATGAATTTAATGTATGTAAAATGTTTTAATTGTATAACGTCGGCTGTTTACTGGTAATACATACCACGTGCATCATCTCACCTGTTTATATATTAAAGTATTATACAGTAGTACTTTAGTATTATATACTTTAGTATTATATACTAAAGTAAGCAGACAAGAAATTAAATAATTCAATTGGTCAAACTGCAGTTCTTGCTGGAAAATTCCATTGTTAAAAGAATTTGCCTGAGAAAGGCCTACAAAATTATAATCCTATGGACCTACTTCTATTCCCACCCTGATAAGTATCAGCAAAAAGTACTGAGGTTGGTGGAGCTAAAGCAGGGCAGCTGAGAGCAGCAGCAAGCTCTGTATTTTTATCATCCCCCTTATGCTAAGAATAGGGATGATTCTGCATCAGGAACACCTCTAAAACTTTTCATTCATTTTACACTTCTTGTGCCCATAAATCCAAAAGGGAAGGCACGTATAAGCAGGATTTTCATTTGCACAAAACCTACATTTAGTCATGCAGATGTGGGTTTTCCTGACCTCACTGGATGTATGACTGTTTATGTTCCTGAAAATCTGGGCCCCAATCCAAGGTCTGCATGCATGTGTGTGTGTGGTGTGTGCACATGTGGACCACAGCTGTACTTGTGCGCACGCATGTAGTGTGTGTGTGGCAGGTGCCTCAAACAAAGTCCCCCATCTCCTGACGGCACCATCACTTGCACCAGCTGTTGCAGCCCTGCCTCCCCTTCTCCCAGGTGGTGGTGTGGTTGAGAGGTGGGGGACTTTGTTGGGGGCACCCTGCACGTGGAGGCTGTGTGTACGCACATACGTGCAGCTTTGGTCTGCACGAACCTTGAATCGGGATCTTGGTCCTTAATCTCGTTATGGTTTCATGCAGAAAAATTTACTTCTTGTAGGATGTAAATACGGTTTCACTATTTGATGTGCATTTTTACATGGTTTTAGTCTACTGAGAAGTGTAATAAAGAAGTGTAATATTTTGTCTGATGGAATGTGATGTAATTCTTCTTTCTAAATTTTAAATATTTCTTTTCAGTAAGCCCAATAAAAAGAGGCACAAAGATATTTGAAGGAGAATTTTGGAAATTTAAAAACAAATAGGTATATATTTTTTTTTAAAAATTGCATGCAAGACTTGTGTAACTTGTGGTTGGCAGCTCTTGTATTTTTATCATGTTTTTAGAGTCTTTTTGGTATCTCAATACAATCATAAATGTATACGCTTTCATGTAAGAAAATAAGTCTACAGCCCTCTTGGTTGTGGAGAAAAGCTTGAAAAACAACCTCAGAAATGAAAAAAATATTTTTTTAAAATTAATGTAATATTTCATGTTTTCACCCCAATCTCATAGTTTTGGGAGCGTAACTCATTTCTTTTGAACACTTGGATTTGACAACTGTTAGGACTACTAGACAAAATTCTAAACAAATAAAAGATATTTGTTCACATGCCACTATTTGAATTCCTAAAATAACCAACATGATCCTCTGATTAATTAGAGGTAGCTTAAGCAATCTGCATTTGCGCAAGTCTCATTCACTTCATCAGGAATTGTGCTGCCATTATGGTCTAATGCCAGTACTAAACATCTGGAGGATTTGCCCCCTAAATGTTTCAATAAAGTAATGTTTTGGCTAATAAAACCATTGTTGTTATGAAATTAAATGCAGGTATATGCATTTGCACTACAAACAGTATACTAGTCCCTGTAATCCATGTTTATTAAACTTTATTGGTTTAATGATAGGGCCAGCTGCACAGTTCAGATAAATATATTCCAAATCTGAATGAATCTGCTTTAATACATTTCAACAAAACATTTATAAACTTTACATCCATGGTGTTGTTACAATATTTGTTACCACAGTCACAGATCTCCTTAGGGGCAGAATCCTAAACAAAACAAAAGGAAGTTAATGATATTTCTAAACCAACACTAGAGAGAGAAACAAATTTAGAAACACTAATCAAATTCAAAATGCTGTACAAATATTCCCTTAAAATAGTATCTGTTGCTTGCAGTGCTATTCTGGTAGCTAGCACTTTAATATATAATTCCTAAGATTTTTACCTGAAGTTAAATAAATTGGATTAATTCCTACCCTTTTACATTTGTTCCCCTAGGCACTTTAACAATGTGGGAAGAAGGCCCAGCATACATCTTGCAAATTTCATAATACACTTGGCTTAGCAAATCTTTTCCATCTAAGGCTGTTTTCACACGGACGCCTTCTTCCCCCCACGTGCGGGAGGGTGGGAGCACACATGCAAATGCTGCAGCGGGTGCAGGGGGATGGGTGGGTGCCCACAGGAACAGCGCGGGCGTTGGGTGGGGGCGTGGGTGCACTCCCACGCTACACCCACCTCCACGCATCACCCACGTATGGAGCAACGGGCACCAATGCTGGTTGTTCCATATGTGCAGATGGGTGGAAATGGGGGGGGGGTCCATGGGAATGCACCCCCACGCACCACCCACCCATCCCCTCACACACCCGTGCCCATGTAAAAAGGACCTAAGACTAAAATTTAGTAGTAATAAGTTCTCATATAAATAACTTTATTTTGTCCTCGATTTCTGCTTTTAGAAAATGTTAATGATACCAGGTCAGACAGTAATGTCCTGCTCACACCAAGTTAGTACCACAACGTGCAAGGAAGTCCCATTGTCAGTAGGTATATATTTACAATGCCTTTGTCATTGACTCTTCTTACAGATGGCTGTACTGTAATATCCTTAGTGAGCAGTACCTCACTTTGCAAACACTGGGTATTTATAAATGTGCTGGGCCGTCTTGGATCCCTGTCCATGATGAGGCTGACTGTCCTTTATACGTGCCGGCCCTATCACTGTAGGGAATTAGGGAGGAGGCGGGGCAGTGTGGCATGATGTGCCGCTGCATGCCCGCCCCCTCCCCACATGCTCCCTCAGTCGGTTGCCCTCGGGGAGATGGGCAGGTGCATCAGCCAATGAGGCCGCTGCGCCATATCCCTACCCACGGCCTCGGCCACAATCAGGAGTGGGGCAAAATAACTGACGTTGCTTCTGCCCCTTTCCTAATTGTGGTCAGTCTAACCATGGTTCTGGCCCTGAGGCCGGCCTCAGAGCCAAAACCATGGTTAGCTTTGAACCCCACCAGGGATTCACAATGGTGAACATCTGGCGGGGCTCAAACAGACGCGCTGCCCATCAAAGCCACCCCAAAGAATCCACTGTAGTTCAGTGGGGTTGATTGTGGTGGCGTCACGTCTGAAAATACCCATTCCTGCTGACTCCCAATAAAACTTGTACTCTGTCTGATTAAGGGTATCACAATCTGACCCAGGATAATTTTGAGGAGTAAGAGCAGCATGGCCTGGCCCACAGTAAAAGATGGGACATCAGTACCAAAAATAAATCTCTTTCCCCATAGTTTCCTTTGCTTTAAAAAGAAGACAGGTTTACCAGTAACGGTTGGCTATTAGGGATGGGTGAACAGAACAGAGTTCGGAAATTCGGTTCGGTTTGACATTCGAGTTCGGTTCGGAAGTTCGGTTCTGTCAACCGAACAGACCAAGTTCGGTCGAATTCCGAACTTCCGAACCAAGTTCGGCCATTCAAAACCAAGTTTTTTGGTGTGTGTTGCCACTAGGGATGGGCGAACAGAACGGAGTTTGGAAATTCGGTTCGGTTCGGTTGGAAATTCGAGTTCAGTTTGGAAGTTCGGCTTGGTCAACTGAACAGACTGAGTTCGGTCTGAACTCTGAACTTTTGAACGCCCATCCTTATTGGCTATTGACTTCAGTGCATGATTTGCCCAAGTAAGGACCGATTAGTAATTAAGGGTGCAATCCTCAGCTCATTTTTTTGCAGCAATAGATGCAAGATGGTTAAAGGCAGAACTGCTCTCCATTATGAACAGGGGATTGCTGACGCCCCAATATTGAGGAAACGGCTTAAGCTACAGTTCTGAAAATTTATCCATGGCTTATATTTGTGGGGACCATCATATGTGAAAAGTCTGAAGAAGATCCAGCCAGAAAAACAAAAGCTATAACTGTTTAAAAGTTAATTAGGTGTGGTCAAAATGCACAGCATTCCGACTATTTTAATCATCGATATTTCCTCCCTCCCAACGAGTTGAGCCCCCAGATTTCACAGTATTGGTGCATGAAAGCTAGATCAAGTGTGGGTGTAGTGTGATAATGATTGATGCAACCAAAATGAGTTATTAAACATTAAAAAATGAGTTCTGCTGGCTGGTGCATGCGCAGTCAAGCAGCCGCTAACCGCCATTTGTGTTGTTAGAAAAAACAGCATAAGGTAAGCAGGAGCCAGCTCTGTCACAAAGACTTTATGCTCTAGTCAGTTTCATATAAATTACCCACTTACCTCAGAAAGTCAGGAAGAGGAAGCTGTAGTCAGTTTCATGTCAATTCCCCTCTTGCCTCACTGTACTTTTCACTTGGTATGAAAAGTCTGCAACTTTTAATACCAAGTGAAGTCTGCAACTTGTAAGAGGTTACGTCCCCAAAACCTACTTGGCTAATAGCCATTAATGGACCTATCCTCCAAGAACTTATCCAATCCTTTTTAAAACTAGCTTCACTACTAGCCTCGACCACTTCCTCTGGCAGTAAATTCCACAAGTTAACTGTGTACTGAGTGAAAAAATACTTTCTCTTAGTTAATTTCATGGAGTGTCCCCTTGTTCTAGTACTATTAGAAAGGGTAAATAACCACTCCCTATTGACATGTTCCACACCACTCATGATTTTATAAACTTCTGTTATATCCCCTCTCAGTTGTCTCTTCTCCAAACTGAAAAGTCCCAACCTATCAAGCCTCTCTTCATACGGGAACTATTCCATACCCTTGATCACTTTTGTTGCCCTTCTCTTTCTAGTTCTCTTTTTTGAGACTGGGTGACCAGAACTGCACACAATACTCCAGCTTCAGTTGTACCACAGATTTATATAGAGGCATTATGATATTTTCAGGTTTATTTTCTATCCCTTTCTAAATGATTCCTAACATTCTGTTTGCTTTTTTGACTGCTGCCACACACTGAGCTGAGGATTACAATGTATTGTCCACAATGGGTAATTTCAGATGTGACGAAATCGCCATTCACCACAGTGGACCACAGTGGATCCCCTGTGGTGGCGGCGAGGCTGTGGATGTCAGTTTGCCCCCGGCCAGATGTTCACACCACAGTGAACACCTGGCCGGGATCAAATTGACCACGGTTCTGGACCTCCGGCCGGCCGGAGGTCCAGAACCGTTGTTAGATTGACCACGGGTCTGGGCCTCAGGCTGGAACAGTGGTCAGATTGGCCATGATCTGGGATGGGTCAAAGGTAATGTCTGCTACCTTCAGTCCAGCCCAGATCGTGGCCCCAACCGTGGGATGGGATTGGGTGCAGCAGCCGCATTGGCCGTTGTGCCTGCCCGTCTCTCTGAGGACAAGCAGCTGGGAGAGCGCAGCCATGCGGACGCATGTCGCACTGTGCAGGCCCGCCCCTTCCCCATGCAGCCCTGCCCCCTCCCCAATCCCTCTCAAAGATCAGGCCAGCATGTCTAAAGGATGGATGGTTTGATCATGGACCGGGATCTGAGATGGATCCCAGTCCAGGGTTCAGCATGGCGGGCCTCCGGGCCAGTCACGTCTGAAATTACCCAATGACTCCAAGATTCTTTTCCTGAGTGGTAACTCCTAATTTAGAACCCAGATTTGTATACATGTAATTTGGGTTATTTTTCCCTATATGCATCACTTTGCACTTATCCACATTAAATTCATCTGCCATTTAGATGCCCAGTCACCCAGTCTCGCAAGATCCTCCTGCAATTCTTCACAGTCCCCTCAGGTTTTAACTACTTTGAGTAACTTTGTGTCATCTGAAAATTTGATCACCTCACTCTTTACTCCCTTCTCCAGATCATTAATGAATATATTAAACACTGGTCTCAGGACAGATCCTTGGGGCACTCCACTAGTTTTCCCCACACTCCACTAGTTACTTCTCTCCACTGTGAAAACTGACCATTTAGTCCTACTCTCTTCTTCCTATCTTTTGAGCAGTTGCTGATTCACAATAGGACACTGCCTCTTATCCCATAACTAGCACGTACAGCATACGTCTATACAGCGCTGCGTACAACTAGTAGCACTATGAAAATTATAAGTAGTAGCAGTAGTAGTAGTGACTTTTTAATTTCTTCTTCATAAAAAGTTTCATTAACGTATGCTTTGTTTCTTGTGCAGATGTTTTATTCAATTTTTCTAATTTATCTTTTTATGGTAATTGTAATAGTAGCAAATTTTATTTACGGCATATTTCAAAACAACTTATGTAATTATCTATTGTTCCAAGGTGTCTAGGAACTTGCATCAACATAACTGAAAAATTCAGAGTCAGTAAATACCTAGTAAATGTGGGCCTAGATCCTGGACTTTCCCAGGTTTTATCTGAACTGTACTTGACACATCTCGGTGGGGGCCCGATTGCCAGGTTGATTTTCATATGTATTTATGTCCTTGAGGCTTAATCCAACTGCTTGCTGAATGCTGATTCAGTCCCCGGCATAAAAAAAAAGAGGGCTCAGAAGCGACAACCCACCAGTTCTCATTCTCCAAAAGAGTAGGAACCAAAATTGCTCTAACTAGAAACCTCCAACTACTGCTGAGAGCAGGCAGGAAGAGCAAACAAAGAATCTCACAGTCAACAGAACAGGGTGAAGCTCAGGCTGACGGTGGACCTCAATGGAAGACTTCCTAACTATTCTGTGTTTAAGTTTGGAGGTATCCAATGTTCGATTAAATTGGTGATTTTAACTGTGTGTTAAATAAAATTAATGTTAATGACAGGTGTAAACATTTTTTAACAATATTCTTTCCTGTGGAGATCCTCCTTAGGTATTTGTAAAAGTTTTGTTACAAGTTGAGAATATTGATAAGTTAATGGATTTTCTTTAAAGATTACCAACATTCACAACTTACACACATACAAGTATTTCATACATAAAATATCAGTACAATCCAGCCCTCCTAAACCTGGAGGTCCTGAACATCAACATTTGTATGAGGGAAAAACAGTGTATCACTGCAGATAATAAATGCAGCTGCCTTTTCTTAGATAAATAATAATTATCTATTGGAAAAAGAATTTCCTAGAACCACAATCACTAACCATTCCAATAAAATTCTACTGAAAAATTACTTACCGTTATGAACAATAACTCTGTATTTTCTTTCCAAGCAGATGTCGACCTGCTTTTGCCTAACAATTCTCTGTGCTTCTGGGGTCAATCCATTAGGGTCCCGGGAGAACACAAAGGAGTAGCTGTCAGCACAGGTGCCATCATCATTTAGTTGGCGGCAGGAGTAGTGAAGAGCATAAGTGTCATAATCAGTGTCCACTACCCAGTGATCATCATCTGAAGAAAAAAAACATAGAGGGGAAGGGGCAAGACAGTGAATCATAGGGTGTTTTCAGACGTGACGGGGCCTGTTGGCCCCGTCACGACAACAATAAATTCATCCCCCTCCGGGATGACCCCGTCATGCCCTAACAGACATGCCGGGGGATCCCGGCGGGGGAATTGGGGAGGGGTCAGGGCCGTGCGGCGCAACGTGTGGCCGCATGGCCCCGCCCCCTCCACGCTCCCCGCCGCCCGCCCTCTGGGGATACGTTCTGGCGGCGGGGCCAATGCTGCCGCAGCATCTGGCCGAATTCACCACGGCCTGGAATCCTGCTGGTGTTTCCGGGCTGTGGCGACCGACCAGATGTTACTTTTCTTTGATCCCCACCGGGGATCACTTTCACCACGCTTCCCGGGGAATTGGTGCGGCTAGCCCCGGAAGCGTGGTTGAAACTGACCCCATGTGGGGATTGAGCGTGGCAAACATCTGGTGGCCGCCAAACAGACGTGCGCGTCACAGTGACCACAGGTGGGTATTCACCGTGGTTCACTGTGATCTTGTAATGTCTGAAAATACCCATAGAGGCAGAAGGCAGGGCCAGCCCTAGGATTTGCAGGACTCTGCGGGGCCATGTACTAAGTCTTGGTGTGGGCCCTAATTTGCATAATTAAATAATTTGCCAGGGCTGCCACGGGGCCATGTGCGACTGCACATGTTGCACATGCCTAGGGCCAGCCCTGGCAGAAGGTGATAACTGTGTTAACCGAATCACAAAGTACTGCCCAGCTTGGTACTAACAATACATAACAGGCCTAACCCTGGACATCCACAATTCCTACTAAACATCCTTTATTCTCACTAAAATCAGTGGGAGTTGCACCTACTCTATACCTCACAGGGTCAGGCCCAAAATAATGACACCAGCAGAATCCCTAAATTCATTCCACTACTTATGTCTGAGAGAAAATCAGCAGGTGGCTTGGAGCTGTTGAATTCCTAACGCGTGCACTGAACAGGCTCTCCTCTGCACTCTTTGGCTGGCAGGTCACCAAGAGCTACATTGCCTTAAAATCTCTCATTGGGAAAACCTGGGTCAGGCAGCTGCAGCAGACACAGTCCAGCCCAGGGCGCAGAACAAACATGCACCCTGCTGGGTCACCGGCTGCACAGCCCAGGGTCAGGGAGAATGGAGAACATGCGGGCGGCTGGCCCCGCACATGAACTGCACCCAGCACCCAGCACCCCCCATCATGACGGGCAGCCATGGCAGGCCCTTGGCGAACCAGGCCTGGCAGACTGGCCCGGATACAAATGTGCAGCCCCAATGTGGCCCACTTTGGCCAGATCAGGTGGAAGCTAGCCCAGGCTGTGGTCCCAGAGGTTTCTGGGATCACAGCCTGGGCTAGCCTCCAACATGCTCCAGAACAATTTGGGGCAAACATGGCGGGCCTTCAACAGACGTGTCGGTGGCTCACAGGCCAAAGCATGAAAACACAGGCCACAGTCTCATCTGGTTTTACCCATTGTGGCCAGTACGCATCATTTCTATAATGCAGAAGTAACCAAGCCCTGTTCAAGCTCATCAGCACAAACTGTGCAAGTTAAACATAAAGAGTTCAGAGCTGTGATTGCATGCTATCGTTCTGGAAATGTATAATTTTTTAAAGAAAATACTGATATTTAATAAATTAGATTTTAAGGCTATGGGTCTGATGGAAGCCTGCAATGAGCTGGATTTGGCATTTGAGTTGTCAGTTAGACAGCCCTGACCCATCTGGTGAAAAACTCCTGAGTCACCTTTCTCTGTCCGCTGGGTTTATCTCACGCTTGGTGCTCCTGATGCTACTGCTCAACATGACTTCCTGTGCCTCCTGAAGAGGAGCATTTCCCTTCAGGAGCCATTTCTCCTCAGAGAAGCATTTCCCTTCATGAGGCACAGGAAGTCACATTGAGCAGCAACATCAGGAGCACCAAGCGCGAGATAAAGCCAGCGGACAGAGAAAGGTGCCTCAGGAGTTTTTCACCAGATTGTAGTGTATTATAACCCCTCTGCACCCATTGGGGTTTCTAGATTGTGAAGAGAATTGATATTTGAGACAAGTGTTGGGAGAAATAAGAATTAAGCTTCACCCAATAGTCTACAAGTCACAAACATCTGAATATTGATCCACTGAGGAAGGAGGGTTGTCCCCCGAAACGTGTTTGGACATTTTCTACACTTGCAAAGCACTAAGTCAATTTCTCATTGTGTTTCATGTTTTATAAATACCTATAGTGGTTTCAAATTTTATTCCTTTCCAGTTTGGATATATGCATATGCATTGTTGATTTGTATTGTATGTTGATGTTCTTTCATTACATTGTATGTTTTTACAGGTGTTTTCAGCATCCTTTCCTTATTGTTTTTTTACATAAATATTGTGTAATAGCACAACATTTCCATGCATCATATTCGATTGGACTTGGTCCTTTTTCTTTCCCTTAGTCTCTTTGTTTGGTCCTTTAGCAGTAGCACCATTCCCAACTGCCATGAAGTTTGTGATCCACTCTCCAGAAGGGGACACTCTCCAGAAGGGATGACCAGTACTGTAGCCTCGATCAAGTGAAAAGCATCCATGGCCAAACAGTTACAGCCAGCGCACAGATCAGTAGCTGAGGGGCCTGCCTTTACTAATGTGTAGAGCTAGATCCAATTGTTTTCAAGAATTCAAGGGCAATTGGGATCAGCCTCTTAGTACAAGCCTGTATATAGTTAGGGCCATACAAGGTGGTACTGTTCTGGTTATTTTCTTTGTGTTATTAAAATTTAAATCAGGGATAATTCCCCTCCCTCTCCATATCCAATCCAATCTGCTTAATCTTAGTCACACTGCAATCTTTTTACATCAGTATAACAGTTGAGAAGTTACCCAACATGAACAAATTCTATCATGTTATTTCAGAAATGCCAGTGCAAATGTGAAGTAAAAGCCTGAAAAGGATGCACCAAGTTAAATTTTGAACTAACCTGACAAAAAGCACAGAACTACTGTACTCATGAATAATGGTGCCTGTGTCTTTAAAAATTCAATTCCGAATTTTTAAAAAGCAAACTGAAAGGCATCGGAATTGCAGGTCTGATAAGAACAATAGTCTTTTATTTAGACCCAGCAGACAAAAAAGAAACATGTTCGGGTTCTATGGCAGAGAAAAGTTCGGCTCCCTATTCAAGGTCAAAAAGGGGGTGGGAGGGGAAGTCTCTTATGTAAGTTGTCAAGCTGCCAGAGTGAGAGAGACGCAGGCAACTTCCTTATTTTCCCAGGTCCCTGCCATCTCCAGAAGAATCTACCCCTCCTCACATAAGCACAGCAGTTCAGATATATTTCCCCAAGAAAGGAGACAGGTGGTTCCTGTGGCAGGTCTAGGGAATGGGCATAATTTTTACTAATGATCTTCAGAATGACTTCTGTACCCTCCCTCCCTCCCTGACCGTACTACCAAAGAGGATTTCCCCCATGCCTCACTATTACACTGGGAAACCTACTCAGAGACCTAATGTCCTTTTCCTTTGGTTTTGTCCCTGCATCACAAATAATATCAGCAGAGCTCTGGAAATGGTTACTATGCTGTTCCAACTAGACTAAAAATATTCATTAAAATGTGGCTGCAGCCCTAGGAGAGAAAGTATAAAGAATTTTTTCTCTCTCATTTGCCTAGGTCTTCTTGAGCCTTTGTTTTGAGCCTGTGATTAAAACTGAGAAAACAATGGTGGATCTTGTGACATATAATAACAGAATTAAGATTTTCCCATTTTTCTGTAACAGAAAGAACATGCATTGGGGGACTGTACTTTAAATATACCTCCTTTGTACTTTATGACAAACACTTCTGTATAATAATTCTTATTTTGGGAGCTGTTATATCTATTAATAATGATGGTGCATATCTGTTTTAAGGACTGAAAAAAAACTTTTAAAATTCCCAGTCACATGGGGAAAAGGGAAAAAAAAAATGTTGATGTGGGCCATGCACCAGATTATTCACTGTTCTCCTAGTCACATTACTTTCTAGGTTGGCCTGTTTTCCTTCCTCATAATAGCTTTTGCTGTGTTTGTGTGCCACATAGGTTTACTGTATATGTGTGCATTTGATTTGCTAGGCATATACGGAACAACATATTCTGAGCTTAATCCATCATTTGCAATTAGAATTTCAGGCAGCTATCAGCTATTTAATATCTTTAGCATTAACAGTCAATGGATCCCAAAGACCCAGCAAAACACAGATAAAAACTCGGGGTTCATACATAAGAGACTGACACAATTTGCCTTTCATGAAACCTGTGAAAACATTGGGTATTTTCAGACGTTACGTTACCACAATCAACCACGGTGAATCCCCCGTGGTGGCGGATGGTCCCGTAACGTCTGGTTGCACGCTGCCAGATGTTCACCACAGTGAACCACCGTCAGTGAGCAAAATAACCATGCTTTCGAGGATGGTCCGGGCACCATCCCCAAAAGTGTGGTTAATTGAACCACAGCCCGGAATCGGCAGACGGTAACGTCTGTTACCGCCGCCAATTCCGAGCCATGGCCCAGACCCCGGGTTGGAATCAGGCGCAGCAGCCAGATTGGCCGCTGTGCCCGCCCGTCTCCAGGAGGGTGGGCGGCTGGGGGAGTGTGGGGGGGCGCAGGGCTGTACGGCTGCATGTTGTGCCGCGCAGCCCCACCCCACCAGATTCCCTGCCGGAATCAGCCGGCACGTCTGCTGGACGTGACATTTTGCTTCTGGCAGGGAAGCAAAAGGTGATTCCGTGACGGGGCCAATAGGCGCCCTGTCACATCTGAAATCACCCATTGCCTCACATTTGCCCACATTAAGTCTGGATTCACCTACTCGTCTACTCAGTGCCTGCCAGATGTTTGCCCCGGGGCCACCCCACTCAAAAAGAAAATGTGGAGCACGCTGTGCGAGCACACTCAGGTAAGTCTAAAGTAATGGGCTCCTGCAGGACCAGGTCTCATTTGTGAGGGTCCCCTGCAGCCCTGATTCTACCAACACCATAGAGGTGCAGCTAGTGTACCCCTCTCAGCTGACAGCCAGCCGGGAGAAGGGAACACAGAAGTTCCCAAAGGCTCTCGGGCACAATCTGTGCTCCCTTCTCCCAGCCAGCTTTCAGTCGAGAGGGGCGCACTAGCAGTGGCTCCTATGGAAAATGGGGTCACAGCCAGGGACATGCCTTTTCGTACCTGCTGCTCTGCTTTCCTGGTGGGACAGGAGAAGAGCAGGGATCAAAGGCAGCACCTGGCCCCACCAGAAGACCCACATGACTCCTATGATCCCCTGTCTGCGGGGCAGCTGAATCCCAGGGAATGGTTCTCCTCCTCCTCCCCCTAGGAGTAGAGCTGGGGAGGGAACCCGAGGCAGATGCAGCACAGGCTTCTTCCCATCCTCCCTGCCACCAGCTCCAGGCTGGGATTACCCAGACAAAGCACGGCACACAACCTCCCTGTCCCAGCTGGTGCCCCGGGGCTCACCTGGTGCCTTTGTTGCCCCTGACCTAGCTGATGCCCCAGCCACTTGCTGGCGAGGTTTGGGAAGGGAAACTTGGAAAATTCCAGCCTTGGAAAGCGGGACCCCTAGGACAGAAGCTGCTGCCGCCTCCTGTTCCTTTCCCATTTCCTTTCTTGAACAGGAGGCAGCGGTGGCTCCTGTCCCAGGGGTCCCACTCTCCACTGCAGGAATTTCCAAAGCTTTCCTTCTCAGTCATTGCCACCAAGTGGTTGGGGCATCAGCCGGACCACTCAGTGGAGCACGCACGCACTTCCAGTGGGTGGGGAAGGATTTAGAAGGCGGCGGATGGGTGCACACACTCATCCACCCACCGGCCCCCCATGCCTCTGCATGGTGCAACCCGGGATTTTCCAGGTTGCTCCATGCAGGGAGATGGGTGGAGGTAGGTGGGACTGAATCAGTTGCAGGAGCGCGTGCCCCCACCCCACTTTTACACTGGCACTACCACATGTGTCCACTGGGTGGACCTGCGTGATAGCGTCTCATGTAAAAACAGCCTATGTTTCTAGCACAGCCAGTTTATTTAGCAAGTAAAGAGAAGGTTCCTGGGCAGGTTAAATAATGACAAAATCTAAATAAACTAACAGTCACAAAGTCCTCCTGCCCTCTGCAGACTGCCTTAGAATAAATTGGAAGGTGTGCTCTCTAGACAAAATGTATAGTGTTCAAGTAAATTACAGAACTACAGTAAAAGGCATTTACAATTCTATTCCTTCCATATTTATGAATGGTCTAGGAACTTGGAAAATGAATGCATAATCTGTGGCATAAGTAGTGACACGGTCCTCTCAAATACTAGATTATTAAAGACACCCTTCTCTCTGGGTACTCACTTCCTTTCTGGAGATAAGAGGCCACACCCCAGTACTTCATCTTGAACTTGGCTGGGTCCTCAGTGTCAGTGAAGGAGCCAATCATATCTGCACAAATGTCCCAGTTACTGCAAGCAGGAAGAGACAGATACAGTGTTCAGATCTAACAGCCTGTGTTAGTGATAGATATAAAAATACAGGGAAGAAAGGGTTCAGAGCAGCAGCTGGATGGAAAGCAGAAGGCCAGAGCACTCTGGGGAAGCAGCAGAGAGGGAGGGGTGCCAGGTATGTTACTGACTTGAAGAGACGGACTCTGCCCCTTGCAGTGGCGCTCATCTTTCCATTCTCATCTACAGAAAACTGGGCGATTACGTTGTCCTGCAGGAAGAGTCCCTCGGGGTCTTTCTTGGCCATGGCATACCAGATGCCACTATACTGCAGGGAAAGAAAAGTGGTTCTGGTTAGGGTCTTGAGCGTATGGGGTTAGGGAATAGAATATGTAAGGAGGAGGTAAATGCTGGATCTACCAAGAACTTGACCTGTCCTGCTCCTCCTTGGCCACAACCCCCTGAACTGTACCATTGTAAGAGAAAGCAAGTCTTACCGCACCAAAAAAGTAAACTCCAGAAGGTATATCTCAGATCACGAGTCACAAAAACTTGAAAGGGTTAAATTGAGAAAAAGTGTAGCTACTCTTACGGGAGGGGTTCTGGATACACTGTGGAAGGAATCTGGAGGAAAAGTCAGTAAGACTTCTCCTTTGGTAAAGCTGGAATTTCAGGCTTTAGATTTCTGCAGTGGAAATGGAAGAGGGTATGCTCTATTTTAGCTAAGAGAGCTTGTGAACTTGGTTTAAATAGCGAGTTTAGACTAGCAAGCTCCAGGTTTCTGTGGTGCTGAAGGGCCAGTTTGCAGTAGGCTCTGAATTTGTGCACTAGTTACTACTATATTTTGTCCCTCTGTTTAGACCAGAGGTAGGGAACCTCAAGACTGGAGACTAAAAACAGCCTGTGGCTATTTTTTATTTGGCTTCCTGGATCTAACCCCTGTATCCAATTACACTGAAAGACTGAGCTCAGGATGGAACAGAGATGAGATGCACACAAGGGTATGGAACAGATCCATGGTCTGGACCCTCCTCTTCCTGAACACACCCCTAAACACCCCCAACCTCTATGTGGCTGTTGGAGTTTGTACTCATTTTCAAAGTGGGCTCTGGGAAGGAAAAGGTTCCCCACCCCTGGCTTAGACACTAACATTTGGTGTGTTAGGGGGGTAAAAACTAGCAGGATCAGGCAAGTTCTACTATGTAGTTGACATATACACCCCTCTCCCCCCCCCCCCACCATGCCTGTCTCTGAATGGCCCCCCATGATAGTGAGCAACAATATAGCCGGGCCTTTAGTTTATAATTAAGTAGAAGCAGCTATAATTGTGTTCTATTTAAGGTTGTGCAGTTTGACTGCCCCAAAAGAACCAAGCAACAACTAAGTGCCTATCAGTTACTCCAACACTCTTCCCTGAGGATTCAGAAAGTTGTACAATTTTTAGTTCAACTGGTGTTGCTGTAACCTTTGTCGATTCATGATCATGCAAATTCAAATTTTAGATTGGCTTCCTATTGGAGAACACAAACCAAGTTCTCAGGGAGACTGCTGAATTTAACTCAAACGTAGGTACATGACAATTCAAAATTTGTTAATACGTAATATTGATTATCAGTATTAAATACTGATATTGCTAATTCCACAACTTGTGATTTGTTGGTTGTGATTATCTGGTATGTTATTTAACTGGATGACTAAATAAACTTAACTAGCAACTAATCACACTAATTAAATTAATGAATATCAAACAGAAGGAACTGAATTCAGAAATAACATTCAGCTGAATGAAGTCAAGGTCTGTAGGAAACATTCAAATGTAGACATTATTGAATGTATTTCAGTATGCATTAAAATAACCATCTACGCTCAATTCCACTGGCAGTGGCAAATCAGCAAAGCCCTGTCCTTTCTAGGTCTCCTTTGGGAGGCATTGCGCCTGGATTTCTGGCTGGAATCGGCACGGTTAACTTGGCTCTTTGTTGATTATGTTCTTAGGGGCTTGGGGCAAGGGTCAGGACTGGAGGCTGCAGGCGAAGATTTAGCCTGAGCCTGTTGTCTGTCTCCCCGCACGCAGGTCAGGGAAGGGGGGAGAGGGGAGCTGGCACCTACGCGAGTCTTGTCGAAGTTCTCCTGGACTCCGAAGCTGCTCACTCGGCAATCCCGCTGCGCTTGGCAGCTACAGCTCAGCAGGCCCAAGGCCACCAGCATCAGCCAGGCTAGGACTCCCCTGGCATGAGCCATCCTCCTGCAGCAAACAAGAGACAGACTCAAATCATCACAAAGAAAGGGAGGGGTCCTCCGAGGAACCCAGAGAAGGGGACTCACCATACCCAAAGCACTTAAGGGGGAAGGGGGAGCATCCTCAAGACACTCAGGGGGAAAGGACGCCCAGTGCGAGCAGGAATCTAGTCCCCAAACATCTCTGTGCTCGGAGAGGAGTGTCCCCACTGGTCCCCAGCTGCAGCGCGCCCCTCTAGCCACAGGGACAATAATCACAGAGAGTGGAGACGCGTCAAGTCGCAGAACAGCTGTGTAGATCCCTGAGGTCAGGCTGTATCCCAAAGGCTTGCAGAAGCAGGGAAGGCTGCACCCGCTTTATATAGCTCTGGGGAAGGGGGCCGTGCTCTTTCGTAACTGCAGAGGGTAAAAGAGCAGCTATGGAGAGGGGGAGAGGACTGATTGATCCCAGATGCTGGCTTTGCTTGCATAACAGCGCAGGCAGATCTTTGACCCCGACCCCCAGCCAGGCAGCAGGCGGGGACAGGGGCAGAGAGACCGCACTGCTGGTCAAATGTGCTCTGCTCCTGGCCTGTACAACACGTCACCCCAAAGGCAAGAGGCATAAAGCAGGCGGGGGGGTGGTCATGTGGAGTGGGAGAGAGGCCCAATATCCCGCTGCAGGGCGGACGGGGGTGGCTTTTATTTTCCCGTCAGCCGCTGCAGTAAGTTCAGTGTGCCTCAGTGCAGTCCTGGGGGAGAGGAATAGAGGAAAGTGATCATCCAGTCAGTCCAACTTCTGACTGAATAACAGTGCCCAGAGGCACACACTGTGGCAATCCCCATTCCACCAGCACACTCACAACAAAGCTGCTTGCTCCTCACTGGACACCTTGAAGCAGGCCCAGAGCTGAGGAGGTTCTGGAGTTGGAAAGAATCTGCTTGACTACCCCTCCCCAATCAGATTGACTTCCACTTGACTAGCCTTAATAATCACAGTCACATATAGGGGTGTCTGCCATACTTAGTTATGATCTTATTCCTTATCTTGCCGAACCTTTATTTTAAAACCAGGCACTTACTAGAGACCTCTTACTCTCATTCATATCAGGGCCAGCCTTGCCGCAGGGTGATATTCTGGGACAACTGGCCTGTGCTTTCCAGGGCCCCCGCAATCATCCCTGCTTTCACCAGGGCAGGGTATGGCGGCCCCACTCTCTCCCAGCAGGGTCCCAAACGCTACCACCGTCGGGCCTCAAGGAGGGTGCCCCCAAGGGGTTGTCCCCACCACCACCACACACACATTTATCTTTTCCCTTGGCTCCACAAAGCAAGGCTGGCCCTCTATGTGTGTAGGGGAGAGCCTGTGTGTGCACATGCCTGTGTATGAAAACGTACAACACTTCTTTGGTTTTGTAAGCAAACACTAGCCTGTCAATTCTTTAAAAGGATGGGAGTACAGAGAGAGGCGCAAAAGGGGGGCACATTTTTCTTTTGCCCTGGGCCCCACCAATTCTAAGACTGGCCCTGTTCATATCTCAGTCATATGTCATGTTTTCTGCCTCCTCTTCCATCTTGGACACAAAAGAACCCATCTTTCTGAGCAGTCTTGGCCGGGGTCTCCATTCCAAAAGCTGCATACTCCAGGGTGCTGCGTAGTAGGTCAGGTCAGGGAATGGGGACTCTCTTGTTCATGGACCAAATCCAACCCATAACTGTTTTTAGGGTTTTGTTTCCTCTTTCCAGTGTTTGGCTCCATGAAAGGCCCATTTCATCCAGCCTCTACCCTCAAGCCAGTGGTGGCTGGTGGGTTTTGAGTCACTAAGGTCACTAAGGCCGGCCCGGCGAGCATAGGAGCCGAGCCTAGACTAGGGGCGGAGCCAGGGGAACAGTAGGCAGAGCCAGGGCAATGGTAGGTGGAGGCAATGCCTGCCCAAACAAATAGGCCTTTTCTACAATTACGTACCTTAATTTAGGCAGGTTATATTCACATGTTAAAATGTCAGTTTCATCAAAGCTGCAGATTCAAACCATTCCCACAAGCCCCCAAAGGGATCCAGAGACCCCCAAAGGCAGCAGCAAAGCAAACATTCCACATAACCAAGTGAACAAAACCCACGTAAGAACCAGAAAACCACACATAAACCAAACCACTCCCACAAGCCCCCAAAGGCATCCAGCGACCCCCAGTCCCCCACCATGTCCCCATGTGCCCCCATCATGTCCCAGTGTGCCCCCACTCCCCCACCATGTCCCCATGTGCCCCCA
>QEPC01014166.1:336900-350677 GCA_003113815.1 Sphenodon punctatus | reverse complement strand
GGTGCGCCGGTTCTGCTCGTTTTAAGAGGGAGACATGGAAGGTAGGGTGTATTCGAAGGTTGGGGGGGAGTTGTACAGTGTAGGTCACCTCATTTACTTGACGAATAATAGGAAAAGGTCCTATAAACTTAACATCTAGTTTAGAAGTGGGACGGGGTGATGGGTAGTGACATCGGTCGACCCATACTAGGTCTCCTAGTTGGAAAGGCGGTGTCTTCCGTCGATGTTTATCCGCTTGGGTCTTGTACCGTCGACGTGCTTGTTGAAGAACTATTCATGCTATTGCTTGTGCTTCATGAATTTTGCGGGCCATGGCGCCGGCTGCAGGTACCCCCGTGGATGGAGTTTCGATGGTTCCTAACTGAGGGTGGAAGCCATAAGTAAGAAAAAACGGGGAGTTTCCCAGAGATGCATTAGGCGCATTGTTGTAGGCGAACTCGGCCAGGGGGAGCCAGGTGAACCAGTCGTCCTGTAAATAGTTAATATAACATCGAAGATATTGTTCCATATTTTGGTTCATCCGCTCCACCTGGCCGTTCGCTTGGGGGTGGTATGCTGTGGTAGGGTGGAGCGTTACATGCAGGGACTGGAACAGGGCCTTCCAGAAGCGGGATGTAAATTGGGTTCCTCGATCACTAAATATTTCTCGAGGACACCCATGTAGCTTAAATACATGCCGGATGAACAAAAGGGTGGTACGTTTTGCGGAAGGGAGTCCCTTACAGGCGATGAAGTGGGCCATCTTGGTAAGATGGTCTACCACTACAAGAACGGTGGTGTATTGTCGGGATGGTGGTAATTCTACTACGAAGTCTAATCCGACTCGTTGCCAAGGTCCTTGTGGTAGGGGAAGAATTTGTAGTAAGCCTGTTGGGGAGCACCGAGGGATTTTAGTTTGGGCACAAGTAATACAATTGGCTACATGTCGGCGGACGTCTTGACTCATCGTTGGCCACCAGAAGGAACGTTGGAGGAGTTGTTGTGTTCTCTCTCTCCCAGGGTGTCCTGCAGTTGGACCGTCGTGGTGAGCCCATAGGACTTGGGACCTGCAGGAGGGGGGAACGATTATTTTACCGTCGTGCCATTGCATTCCATCGCGGAGCGTGGCCATTTGTGCTGGGTCCGGGGGGAGTTCTTGGCGGGTGGCACTACGAAGTTCGTCTAAGGACATAAAGGTGGCTGCAAAAGTTCGTCCTTCTAGAATACGTTCGGGGGTACGTGAGTCTTGAGGGGTTTCTTCGGCATAGCGGGATAGGGCGTCCGCTAATACGTGGAGTCGGCCAGGTCGATAACGTATTCGAAAGTCAAAACGAGCAAAAAATAAGGCCCAACGGGCATGTCGGGCGTTGGCAATGTGGGCCGTTTGTAAATACGTAAGATTCTTGTGGTCCGTTATTACCGTAACGGGGTGTCGGGCTCCTTCCAAATAGTGTCTCCAGTTTTCAAACGCGGCTTTAATGGCCAGAAGTTCCCGATCTAAGATGGAGTAATTGCGCTCAGCCGGGGTGAGTTGGCGGGAGTAGTAGGCGCATGGAAGGGGTGTGCGAGCGTCCTCGAAAGCTTGTAATAAGACCACTCCGATCGCGCGCCCTGAGGCGTCTGCTTCCACAAAAAATGGCGTCTCAAAGTCGGGATGTTGCAACAATGGGGCGGAGGTAAAGGCTCGTTTTAGGAACTCAAAGCTCCATTGCTGTTCCTTTCCCCAATGGTACACTTGCTGTTTCTTCAATAGCTGCGTTAAGGAGGCTGTAATCTCTGCATAATGTGGAATATAATGACGGTAATAGTTGGCGCTACCGAGGAAGCGTTGGAGAGGTTTCACTGCCTTGGGTGGGGGCCACTCTTGGAGGGCCTTCACCTTCTGCGGGTCCATCATCACCCCCTGGGGGCTGATAATGAACCCCAGGAAACTGATCATAGTCAGGTGAAAAAAGCACTTCTCCCGTTTGCAGTATAGTTTATTGGCCCGCAACCGCTGCAGTACCTCTCGTACTTGTGGGATGTGCTCTTCAAGAGACGTGGAGTAAATCAGAATATCGTCCAAATAGGCAATAACATAAATATCTAAAATATCTCGGAAAATGTCGTTAATTAAATGCTGGAAGGTGGCGGGGGCATTGGCCAACCCAAATGGCATAACACATTATTCAAACAGCCCATAACGTGTGCGGAAGGCGGTTTTCCACTCGTCACCCTTCTGTACCCTTAATAAATTGTACGCCCCTCGTAAATCTAGTTTTGTAAACAGCCGGGCTCCCTGTAGCCGATCAAGGAGTTCCGGGATAAGGGGGAGCGGGTACCGGTTCTTTACCGTCATGCTATTAAGGGCTCGGTAGTCCACGCATGGTCGTAATCCGCCGTCCTTCTTGGTTACAAAGAAGATAGGCGCCCCTGCGGGGGATGTAGAATGGCGAATAAAGCCTTGCCGTAGATTGTCATCTAAATACGTTCGTAAGGTTCGGAGTTCTGGCCCGGCCAAGGCGTAGATCCGCCCAAAGGGGGGTTCGGCTCCGGGTACCAAATCAATCGGGCAGTCATAGGGTCGTCGCGGCGGTAACTCCGTGGCTTGAGTTTTACTAAATACATCTAGAAAGTCTTGATAGGCTGTTGGAAGCTCTATGTCTCCTTCGGGAGCGGGCAAGGAAGTAGTAGCATAGCTGGTCGTTAGTGGGTTGGGGCGAATGCACCCTTGGAGACAAAAAGGGGTAGTAAACCGTAACTGGCGTGTAGACCACACGATGTGTGGATCGTGCCGCTGGAGCCACGGAGCCCCCAGGACCACTTGAAATAGGGGGGTACATACCACATCTAGAGATAATTGCTCGTAATGAGTCCCTATGGCACACTCTAAAGGAGCGGTACTCACGGTTATTGGGCCAGAGACTAAGGGGGACCCGTCTATCGAATGCACTGCTTCGGGCAATGTTTTAGGTCGCGTGGGAATAGCCCATTTGGTCACTAACTGGCCATCAATAAAGTTCCCCGAGGCCCCGGAGTCAACCAGGGCCCAAACAACGACTGACCTTCGGGGGGGAACTCCCAACATCAAAGGGACCCGAAAGTGGGGACCTTGAGAACTGGAGCTGCTGGGGATTTCTAGGTACTGGTGGGACGAGGCGGCCCCTGCCCGCCTCGGCCCCGAGCATTTCCCGCCTCCCGCCGGTGAGGGGGTAATGCGGGGCATTCCCCAATAAAGTGGGAGGGTTCTCCGCAATAGAAGCAGGAGCGGGACGCTCGCCGTCGTTCTCGCTCCTCTCTGGACAGCGGCCCTCGGGAGGCCCCCAACTGCATTGGTTCGGGGTCAGAGTTCTTTGGGGGGCTGGCTGACCTAAAGGGTCGAGAGACTGCTAGCCGAGACTCTTGCCTCCTTTCCCGTCTCCGTTCGATTAATCGCTCCTCGATTTGCAGTGATAGATTAGCTAGGGCTTCCCAAGAGGAGGGGGTGTCAACCAAGGCTAACTGATCCTTGATCTCTTCCCCGATTCCTCGTCGAAACATTACCTTAAGGACCTTATTTGGCCACTGTAATTCTAGGGCTAGCTGTTGAAACTGCGTGACATATTCTAAAACCCCTCCCCTCCCTTGGCGGAGGGTCAGGATAAGGGCTTCGGCGTCTCGAGCTCGATGGGGGTGGTCAAATAGGAAAGCGAATTCCTTTACAAAATCTTCATAATGCGCCAGGAGTGGGCTATCACCCTTAAGGAGGGTGGTCGCCCATTCCAGCGCGGTCCCCCCTAGGTTCCCTATGATGAAGGCAACCCGTTGCTCTTCACTATGATAGGTTGCTGGCTGTACCTTAAAGGTGAGGCGGCATAGGGCCATGAACCCTTGAAAGGCATGGCGGTCTCCTACAAACTTCTCTATATTGGGGCCTTTAGGTTCCCGGGGGGTCATCGGGAATGGCCCAGCCACTGGAGGGGGTGGCACAACTGCGGCTACGGGGGCGGCTACTCCCTGTAGTTGACCCACAGTAGTAGCTAGGTCCCCCTGTTTGGCCTGTAGATCTTTTACCTCCATGGCCAAGGATTGGACAGCATGCACTAGCTTGGATATTTCTGTGGCCACATCCATAGTTTCACAAGCCCGTACCGGGGCCAGGGGTGGCTGGTGATTTTTGTCACCTGGGGGGGTCGTCAGCAAGGTCCTCGCTCGTTCACACCTCACTCGCTCGTGGCCCACGGTCACCCCACACAGGGCTAGGAACACTCGTGGACTAATGCCCGTCAGGATAGAAGTGTGGCCATTACCTCCGATGAAGGAGAACAGGCCTCTATCATCATAGGGCGCCACTGAGTGGGGTTCCAAGGCCAGCCCCTTACACGCACGGTCACGCTTACGTAGGGCAGGAGGAAGGAAGGATGGAAGGGAAGGAACACTCGTGGGGGATAGGTGCGGGGACCCCACAGGAGAAGGGACACGGGGCTTGCAGGCAAGAGGAAGGGTCCACAGAGTTGAAACCACGGCGGGGGAAGGGCACGGGCAGGACACTCTCACACACACAACAGTTCACCTTACACGTACACCACACTTACCAGGAAGAACAAGGGAAGGTTCACTCAAGCTCTCGGGGCTCACATGCTCTCCACAATTCACTCTCAGTCTCATGCGCTCGTTTTACTCTCCACAAGGTTTATCGGCCGGTTTCCCAATCACCAGCGCCGACTGTCTGGCGGCGCTGGCTTAAGACCCTAAGGCCCCGCCCCCGTGTGTGCGCGCAATCGCTCAGAGCGGCGCACCAGGGGCGGGGGCAGCCCTACGCTCGGCACATGGCAAGGGGGTGTGGTTTCTCGCCCTGGGACGCGCGCCGACCGTGCGTGCGTCCCCAGGGGCGGGGCCTGATTTGCCGGGGAAAGCGGGGCCTGTCCTGAAGGGCCCGACAGCTGGCCCTGTCTAGCGGGCACTCCCTTAGGACGCGGTTGCGGCGTCCTCCTCCCACGTGGACCTCCCGCCTGTCCCCGAGCCCTAACACCCTGTTACACACTCAAACACACTTTCACACATACAGTCACCTTCTAGTGCTAGAGCAGGACAGCTTTAGTTTCTTTAAACATACACATGTACCGCCATACACACGACAGGTTTGTACACTCACTCCTGGAACGTCTGATTACCCACTTCCCATTTTGGTTTGGTTACTTACCTGCCTGCACTGATTATGTGTCAGCCAAAAGCTAGCTGTCAGTTTAGGTTTGACTGGTTTTGCAAGCATGTTAGCCTTCTCCTTTAACAAAGACCCTTTTTACATGGGTGGCACCCACGCATGAACACCCTGGGTGTTCATGCGTGGGTGCCACCCGTGTAAATCCCATGGGGGTGTGTGTGCATGCTCCCGCGCACGCAGATGCACACCCATTCCCACGCACAGAGGCACTGGTGAAAAAGGAGGTGCCTCTGTGCGTGGGGATGGGTGTGGGTGGGTGTAGATGGGTGTGCACCGATCTAAACCCTCCCCGCACCCAGCACACATGGACTGTTGTCCACACAGACCCCTCTTCTCCCACACCACAGCCCATGTACATTGGAAATACATTGGAAATATGATTACCTTTTGTTTTTAGCAGAGGCCATTGACTAGACAGCCCCCCAGGTGTCCACTCCCTGAGCATAGGCAGCGTAGGACCCCGTGATTCATGGAAGACATCAGCTGAAGCAGGTGGGGAGACTGTTAGAGCAACGGTGGCACCACACTCATGCTGAAACTGACCGATTGCGGCATAGAGCTGCGTTAAAAGTCTATGCCATGACTATGCGGACAGCAAAGAGGAGGTTCTTTGCTACCACCATAGCATCCGCAAAGTCTTGCCCGGCTGAGCTTTTCCAGGTGGATCAGTCTGGCCTCTCTCCACCTGGAACTGGAATCTTCCAGTGCTCGCTGTGACATGTTTATTGACTATTTTGCAGATAAAAATCACTTGTATCCACCACGACTTCGATGCTGCACTTGATGCAGTGGATGTACCCAAAGTTATGGAAGCCACATCTGGTCCGATTTTGTGGGATCAGTTTCAGCAGGTGTTGCCCACTGATGTGGTGGAAATGATGAGGGTCATGAGGGCCATAACTTGCGAACTGAGCCTGTGCCAGTCCTGGTTGGTGAAAGCCAGCCAGAAGACGTTGGGGTTATTGCTGGCTGGGGTTGTCAGTGCCTCCCTTGTGGAGGGCAAGGTCGCAGGGTACCTGAAGGACACTGTGGTGTGACCTTTGCTCAAGAAGCCACCCCTTGACATTGACTCCCTTGCCAGTTATCGGCCAGTCTCTCACCTTTCCTTTTTAGGGAAGGTTATTGAATGGGTGGTGACCCAACAGCTCCAGAAGCATCTGGACTGCATCAGTTTTCTTGATCCCTCGGAGTCAGCCTTTCATCCAGGTTATGGCACTGAGACTGCACTTGTGGCCTTGGTCGAAGATCTGTGCTGGAAGTTGCTGTGCTGGTCCACTCTTCTGATATTGTTAGATCTGTCAGCAACTTTTGACACGGTTGCCCATGAGATGCTGGTAACTCACCTGCGGGACTGTGCTGGGGTGGGCGGAACTGTTCTTGAATGGTTCTGCTCTTTCCTGGCCAGTAGAACTCAGTGTGTGGTTCTGGGGGATTTTACATCATCGCCCCGAGATCTCAAGTGTGGAGTTCTGGGTGTTCATTTGTGGGTGCTGCCCATGTAAAAAGGACCGGAGGTGCCTCTGTGCATGGAGGTGGGTGTAGATAGGTGTGCGCCTGCCTACACCCTCCCCCCACCCAGCACACATGGACTGTGGCACACACGGACCCCCACGCCAAGGCTCATGTAAATAAGAGCCAATATTTCAGTTCATATGGCAGCGCATGTATGTTAAGAACAAAGGCCCTTTTTACATGGGCCACGGTGCGGGCGGGTCCGTGTGCACCGCAGCCCATGTGCGCTGGGGGGGTGTAGATGGGTGCACACTCATCTACACCCACCCCCATGCACAGAGGCACCTCCATTTTCACCAGTGTCTCCATGGATGGGGATGGGTGTGCATGCATGTGTGTGGGAGTGTGCACACCCACCCCTGCAGGATTTATATAGATGGTACCCACGCATGAGCACCCCAAAATCTGGGTGCTTATGCATGGCTGTTGCCCATGTAAAAAGAGCCATTTATTCTAACAACTGTAAAGTATATTTACTGTAAAATGAAAACTTATTTTATTGCATCTATGCTTTTCTAATCATGTAGATTAGAAGTTTACAGAGATTTCATCCAGTTGTATTTATATGACTTGTGGGAGTTTATGGTGTTAATATTCTGCCAATCTTGCTAGTTATTTGGAGAAATAATAAACATTTCTGAACATGAGTTTCTGGATCAGTCATATCAGCCCAAAATAGCCAGACAAAAGCTACAAAAAACACACACAGGAACCTCTGCCAACAAAAGTAAAATACATCTGTGTTTTGTTTGAAAGTTTTAGGTGAATGAACTACATTAACTGCTGCCAACATCAATCTATACCATGCTTGGATGTAAACAGTGAGCTAAACAAGGGGAACCTTATAAATACCTTTTGGCATTTACATGCTGCTTGTGTCTATTTAAATAACCACATGTCTGTCAGTTATCCTGCTTAGGAGTTTCCATGTACTGTAGGAGCTCAGGGAGGTATATTACTAAGAACTAGGCCATAAATAGTTTTATATGCTGTAGTAACTCCAAACGTCAAAGGTAGACTACGTCATACATATTAAAATAACATACCACGTATGTGAGAATTCTTTTGAAATAACAACACTGTTGAGAAAACGGTACTAGGTGGTCATACCTTTTTTAAATTATGGAACATTGCCATGGAAGGGGGTCAAAATTAAGCACATCTGTTACTTTTTCCATTCAGGTTTCACTGGAAAGAAAAGAAATGTTCATGCAAAGTGAGTTTCTAAGGTGAAATCTGTCTGTCAATAGCTTCTACATTTTTAATTACATATTCACTAAAAGCTTTCCCTTTGGCACACTTTAGGAAAGCCAGTAGCAAAATCTGTTATCAGGAGTCTTGGGGATTATATATATACTGAAAATCTGATATTGGGAGTGTTGGGGGTTATATATACAATCCCCAATGCTCCCAATATTGGATTTTGCTATTGGCTTTCTTAAATTGTGTCAAAGGGTAAGCTTCTAGTGAATATGCAATTCAAATATATACTACACACGCAATTTCATAGGTGTAGCTTCTTGTGGTAGATGAAACAAACATGAACTATATTAATAAAGTCTTACACTGTTCCTTCTAAAAGGAAACCAGATGTTTTATTTCAGTATAATAAATGTAATGTCCATTTCCACACAGAAGGGCTGGGGTTTCTGTACATCTGTTTAGCTCAATGGAAATGAGCACAAAAAAGCATTGATGCATTGATACTCTCCTAGCTACAAAATATTTAAATTAATTGCAAGGATGTTTTTTTTAAAAAACAAAACAAAACCCTGATCTGTATTTTAGTTTTTGTTCAGTCACTTCATGTTAGTGATTTCTTTTAAGGAAACATGATGAAATAATATAAAGTTCACAATGAAAGAAAATAACTGTGACACTAGTAGAAGAAAAATATCCTTAATAAAGGAGTTAATTAAAATTGCCTTTTAAATGGAGTATTGCCTTAATCAGTCATCCCACAATCTGGACAATGTGTTACTATGGGTAATTTCAGATGTTACAAAATCGCTGCTCACCACAGGGAATCCCAGTGGATTCCCGTGTGGTGGCAGCGATCATGGTAACGTCTGTTTGATCCCCGCCAGATGTTCACCACGGTGAATTTCTGCCCGAGGTCCAGAACCGTGTTTAGATTGGCCATGATCTGGGATGGGCCAAAAGTAACGTCTGTTACCTTGGCCCATCATGGATCGTGGCCCCGACCATGGTATGGGATTGGGCGCAGCAGCTGCATTGGCCACTGTGCCCACCCATCTCCCCGAGGGCGGGTGGCCGAGGGAGCGCAGGAGGGCGGGGCTGTGTGGGCCACACGTCGCACCGCACAGCCCCGCCCCCTCCCCGATCAGGTAGACATGTCCAGGGTTCAGCGCAGCTTGGTGGGCCTCTGGGCCCATCATGTCTGAAATTACCCTATGTGTCAAAAAGCATGTGTGCGCTGTAGAATTTAGAAGCATTACAATGTCAACTTTGCTTACTGCATGTTTGTTAAATGATGACAGAACACACTTAAGTCATTTTGAACTGTCTTGCAACTAAAACTGTTAACTATTAAAGTAAAGTTTCCCAAACCACAGGTCAGGATTTGAGGTGGGTCATGCCACCTGCCGACGGATGGGGTCATGATCCTGAATGATGTTTGACATACATTGCAAACTTTTGTTTGCTTTCTGGGACCATGGAATAATGTTCCAAATCTTCAACTAGCAAACAAGAAAGTTGGGGCCTATTGTACTAAGGCTCCAATCCTCAAAGCACTTTGCTGACACAAGCCAGTCAATTCAAAGGGGGTTTGTGCTGGTGGAATGCTTTGAAGATTGGACTTTAAGCCTGAAATTCTGTAATCACATGCACTAGTAGTTCCAGGAACACTAAGACTACTTGAAAGTGAGAGATTTTAGTATTTTGATCTACAAAACTAGCAGAGGTACTTGAGTACATCTCAAACTCAAAGATTTAAAATTTGTTTCTTATACAATTAAACAGCAAGTAAGTACAAATAAACCTGCTGCTATGTTACAATATGAACAATAGGCAGGGATCCATGTTGTCTGCATTGCTGCAATTTGAAGTGATTTTTGCAGAATCAGCCAATTCTCGCAGTACCAGGCTGAAATTGCAGTGAAACTGCAGTGGGAACTGTCTGTAGCTCAGGCATAAACCTATTGCCTGACCCCAAACTAAAACTGCATCTTCAGCTGCCGCCTGTCAGGGAGGTGTGGCCACGACCCCTGAGGATAAAGAGATGAATTGTGAGTGTGGGGGCCTTAGGGCCCTATGTTTTGGTGAGGGAGGTCTGGGGCTTTAACATAAGGTGAAAGTTCTGGGGTGCTGAAATTCCAGAAGAACTGAGTGGTGTTTGATTAACAAAGTTGTGATTCTGTGTGAAACCTGTTTAAAAGCAAATCTGTATATATATAATTATGCAAATCAAGTTAATTATGCAAATGTTAATGCTTGTGGTAAATTTGGCTTCACTGGTTGCAGAATTTAAGATTTGTTGACACAGTGATCACAGGTCCCTGACAATAGGATACAGTTCAAGGAGACTTATAGTCATTAGCCATAGAAAGCAAGCCATGGCGAATGAGAAAAAATTATCTTGGATGAATCAGTATTTAGAACAGTTTGAAGTTGACTTTAGTTTGAAACTCACCCCCCCACCTTTTGGAAGATATAAGGGGATTAAATATCCTAAATGTGAAGTAAATATGGAATAGCAACATCCCAGGACTATCAATTCTGAGGCCATAGAGTCAGAATGTCATTAGCTGAATCCAGAGAAGACTGAGATGAGGATGGTCGGCTGATCTTGTGACCTGGGGAAGGTGGGAACCCCTGTCATTGATAGTGTCTGGTCTCCCTTGGTCACTCAGGTTCACAGAGTTGGGCTGCTCTTGGATCCACTGCTGCACCTGGATTGACAGGTTGCAGCAGTGGCCAGGAGCATTACCAACTTAATCTGCTGAGAAGGCAGCAACCTTTTCTGTCAATTCGGATTTGGCCACCATCATCCATGCCTTAGAATTTTAGAGTTGGAAGAGACCTCAGAGGTCACCTAGTCCAACCCCCTGCTCAGTGTCCCTGCCTTTATAACCTTGAGGCTAGACTACTGCAACGCACTCTACCTGGTGTGGCCCTTGAAAACTGTTTGGAAGCTGCAGTTGGTGCAGAGTGTGGTGGCCTGTCTTCTGTCGGGGACAGGTCGCTGGGAGCACATTACTCTGGTGTTCCTGAGTCTGCACTGGCTGCCAGCAGTCTTCCAGGCACAATTAAAAGTGCTGTTTTTAACCTATAAAGCCCTAAAGGTGTGGGCCCCAGGTATCGAAAAGACTGCCTCTTCCTCTATGTGCCGTTGCTGCCTCTGAGGATGGCTAGGGGTGCCCTCTTGTGAGTGCCAACTGCCCATAAATTTGCTACAGTGAGGGTGCACAGAGAGGTGTTCTCAGTTGCTGCCCCACTATTATGGAACTCCCTCCCCTTGGAGATCCACTTAAGTCATCTTCTGCAGGAGCCTGTTCATCTTCTTCAGGAAATGTAAGACTTTTTTCTTTGGCCAGGTGCTTGGCAGGCAGGAATAGGGTTCAGTGGGCTTGGGGAGGAGGATTGATGGGTGGCAGGTGGGGATAAAGGGTGGGGTGGTTGGGATGATGTTGGAGTTTTAAGGGATTTTAAATATATTTGATTGCATTTTATATTTGTTTTATGTTGTAAGCCACCCTGAGTCTTTGGAGAAGGGTGGGGTAAAAATGTAATAAATGAGTCCACCTCTTTGCTCTGAGACTGGATACTCTACACCTATGGCATCATAGGGTAAAAACAAATGACAGGGGCAAGCTGGACCCTCTGCCTGCCCCACGGAGGGTCACTGC
The DNA here is from genome assembly GCA_003113815.1 of Sphenodon punctatus. Classification (NCBI taxonomy): domain Eukaryota; kingdom Metazoa; phylum Chordata; class Lepidosauria; order Sphenodontia; family Sphenodontidae; genus Sphenodon; species Sphenodon punctatus. The sequence goes on along the minus strand of QEPC01014166.1, from coordinate 339,133 downwards.
AGCTGCCATACTTTGGGCTGGTAGGGAGAGCAGTCCAACTCAGGGAATCCAGGCAGGGGGGCTACTATCAGAAGTCCCTCAATGCCACAGGTCAATCAAGGAGCTGTCCACACAGGGCAGGACTCTTGGACCCCTGCTGCGCAGCAGGATAGGACCCCTAGGAGGAGCTCCTGTGAAACAGTTGATATGGGGGGCCTGGACTAGTGCGCTCACCTGAATGTGAAACAGTGGAACAGGGGGAGGGGGGAAGCTGGAGGAGCATGCTCACCCCAGCCACCAAACAGCTGATTGGGGGGTGCTGTGCTATTGTGGCCTACTGTCTCATTTGTTTTCACCCACAGACTAATGCTTGGAATGTCCAGCATCTCTTTGAAAACAGCCAGTGAAGATAAGAACATTTGAGTTTCACAACCTCACTGCCTGGTTAGGAAGTCGTCCTAATTTTTAACTGAAAATCAGCCTTTTACTGCAGTTAAACCTCATTCCTGCTTGTTTTATCAGCTGTGACAACTGTTTTTCAACTTTTTTTGTGACAACTTTTTAAATCTTTGAAAAGAAGAACATTCCAGTTCTTTTGGGATTTCCTTCTATTATTTGAATTCCAACGCCTTTGCCATCCTGGTTGCTCTCTGAATCCTTCCCAGTTTATATTTTATTTATTTATATATTGCAGCATTTTTATACTGCCCTATTCGTCATATGGTGACTCAGGGTGGTGTACAATAAACATAAATTACAATCAAATATAAAATCCAAGGTAAAATAAACAATAAAAGCTCAATTAAAACAGCCCAACTTTAACCCTCCCTTCATCCCCCTCACCGAATGCCTGGCGAAACAGCCAGGTCTTGCATTGTCTGCAAAAAGAGGAGAGGTCCTGAGAGAGTAGAATCTCTGCTGGGGTGGAGTTCCAAAGTCACGGTACAGTCACCGAGAATGTAGCTAAGAAATTTAGGTCTGAAAAATTCTGAAAAGTAGGCCCATTTCAGCCTTTGAATTGCTAAAAGACAGGTACGTTTGAAATTGTCAGTTTTTGGTTCTGTGCTGAAAGTTGTTTATTAAACATGCTCTTTCTTACCTATTTGTTGGCCGTAAGTCTGGAAAACTCTGTTTTCTTGGTTCCTATGTTAAAATCTATCAGTGCTTTTAACCTATTCACGTTTAGGATATACGTATGTGGGTTTTGGACCTCAAATAGTGGGTGTTTTGTTAAGTGGATAATGGTATGGCAAAAGAAGCCATAGCCTTTAAAACAGGTGACGTATTTTAGACATATTGTTTGCTGAAAGCAATATTGGATCAAATGGAGTGCACAGGAAGTGCCCAGCTGAGAGAGAGGGATAGAGTCTACTCATGTCTAAGATTTACTTTTCCATCCTAACTATGGATAAAATCCATCATAGATTTAAAGTGTTCATGTTTCAGAATAGGCCATGGAATCCATTTTCCTTCCTGTTCTTTTCCTTTCTTGTGACCTATGACATGTTGTACAACTGGCAGTAAACACTGGCTATCTTGTTATGGTTTCATGAAAGACCTTGCTCCAGCTCAGGGGTGGTGCGCACCCTAGGAAATCAGGGGCAATGCCCCTCCTGGGCCCCGGAGCTGTAGCACTGCCGCTGCTTCTGTTGTGTGGTTTTTTTTAAATTGCACCACGCACACAACCAGAGTGAGAATGGGAGGAACCACTTGAAAAAGAACCTTGTTGCTACCTCTAAAACAAGGTTCTTCGAAATGGCTCAGAACATTCTCACAGCGTGCGGTGAGTCTCACCTTCCCCCCCAGGCTTCCTTAGGACATGTGACCTAAGGAAGCCTTCAGGGTCAAAAGAGGTAAGTTCTACCCTTTATGCAGAATGGGCAGCTAGAAGCACCATCCAGTTCGCATAAAGGGATCCTGTAATGAAATACTGCTGCAGGGGGCACTATTTCATTGCAGGGGGTAGAGCAGGGCTAAAGTCCATACCCAGGCACTACACAGATGTTCCCTGTTCCCTCTGGCTGTGTGTTAGCCTCCCTCTCCTCCCTCCCTCCCTCCCAAGTTAAACTTTGACTTGACTCTGGGAGGGGGAGGGGAGCCTAAGCTGCAGCGCGCCATCAGGAGAAGCCTAGCAGGAGGATCCCGGCGCTGCCTGGATGGAGGTTGGAAGAGAGGAGCCGGTGGTGAGTAAAATGCAGAGCCCAGGGGTGGGGGGGAGTGGGCACATGGGGATATGGTGGGGGGCACATGGGGG
>QEPC01014166.1:319405-331080 GCA_003113815.1 Sphenodon punctatus | reverse complement strand
AAACCTGAGTGGTAGGAATTCTGGTATCAATTCTCCCCTTAGTCTTCTCTTTGCTAAGCTAATCCTGAGTGGTAGGAATGTTGTGTGAGAAGAAGGCAGCTCTGCGTTAGCAGAAAGGGTGCATTCCTTCAAGGCTGTTCCTTAATTTTGTTCCAGTGCAGCATTACTACAGGTGCAAGGAATGATGCCTTAATATTCAATATTGTAGATATTGGAAGTCTGGTATCAATTCTCCCCTTAGTCTTCTCTTTGCTAAACTAATCCTGAGTGCATTCCTTCAAGGATGTTCCTTAATTGTGTTCCAGTGCAGCATTACTACAGGTGCAAGGAATGACACCTTAATGTTCAATAATGTAGATATTGGAAGTCTGGTATCAATTCTCCCCTTAGTTTTCTCTTTGCTAAGCCAAACCTGAGTGGTAGGAATTCTGGTATCAATTCTCCCTTTAGTCTTCTCTTTGCTAAGCTAATCCTGAGTGGTAGGAATGTTGTGTGAGAAGGCAACTGTGCGTTAGCAGAAAGGGAGCATTCCTTCAAGGCTGTTCCTTAATTTTGTTCCAGTGCAGCATTACTACAGGTGCAAGGAATGATGCCTTAATATTCAATATTGGAAGTCTGGTATCAATTCTCCCCTTAGTTTTCTCTTTGCTAAGCTAAACACAGGGCATGTGGAATACTAGTGCAGCTGGTGTAGGAATGAAGAAGCCTTACTGTAGGATGCATAGCAAGGGACAGAGTGATTTTTTGGTTGGGGGCCACTGAGCACTGAAACAGAGTGATTTGGGGAGTCAGAGCACTGAAATGAGGCCCAGTGCAATCTCCCACCTGCCAGCCCCCCATAACCTCCCACTCACCCCTGCCAGGCTGCTGAGGATCTGAGTCTGGGGACTCAGCTCTGATAGGCCCCAAATCTGGTGCACTCTGCCCACCCCAAGCCACACCCCCTTGGCCCGTTTCCAGCACCCCGGCAGCTTTGCCGCTGGCACAGGGCCACTAAGGCTATATTTTCCCAGGCCGCTTTGATTTCCCAATCCGCCCCTGAGTGGTCCTCCCCCTCCAGCCTCCCCTGCTGCCACCAAGGGTCAAGCCAAAGAGAGACCTCCCCTCTTCCACTACCCCCAACAACCCCAACTACAGACCCTTACCCCAACAGTTTTACACAGTAACATACACCCCCCTTACACCCAAATTCCTCCCACCTCTCTCCCATTTCCCTTCAACAATTTTTTATACAGTATCTCTCCCTAGTCCCCTATAGTCCCCAAAGGGCCCCTAAGGACTGCACCCTTTGGCCGCGGCCCTTCAGCCCATGACTCAGCTGCATCGGGCTAGAGGGGAGGAATGGTGGTGAAGTAGCCGTGGGAATCATTCTGGGGCGGGGGAGGTATGTTCATGGGGGGCAAAGGCTACTGGTGGCCCGGGGACCAAGGTGCTTGGTGCCTATTCCCAGAGCCTGCCCCCCCCCCTCAGATGGGAGTATGGATCAAGGTCTGAGGTCCCTCTGTTCGGAACTACGAGGTCTGTGGCTAGTAAAGCACCAGTGATTCGGGACTTAATCTTGGATCAGGCTGCAGACCTTGTGTGCTTCACGGAGATCTGGCTGGACGGGGTTGTGGGCCTGATTTTTGTGGACCTCGTTCTGGCAGGGTACTCTGTGCAGCACCAGCCTTGACTTGAGAGCCGCGGTGGTGGTGTAGCTATGGTTTTTAAGGAGTCCTGGACTACTGGGAGGTATCCAGTGCAGTCTATTCCAGGAATTGAGGCTCTCCACGTGGTGCTTGATTTGGTGGGGGACAAAATTGGTGTGTTGCTGGTGTATTGGGCTCCTTCCTGCCCAGCAGTATCCCTCTCCGCTCTAGCTGGACTGGTGTCAGAGGTGGTGTTGTGCTCCCCGAGGGCCTTGGTCCTGGAGGATCTCAACATCCATGCCGGCACCAGCCTTGCAGGGGCGAAGTGTGAGTTCATGGCCACCATGGCAACCTTGGGCATGTCCCAAATGGTCAACGGCCCAACGCACGAGGGGGACATATGCTCAACCTGGTATTCTGCTCTGGCCTTGAGGTGGGTGATCTGGTAGTGGGGGAGGTTAGTTCTATTCCCTTGTCATGGTCAGATCATTACCTCCTGCAGGCCAGACTCCTAGCACCCAATAGCCCCCGGAAAGAAGTGGGATCTATTAGAATGGGTCCACCCCTGGAGGCTGATGAAACTGCAATGGTTTCAAGATGCACTGGGGGAGGTGTCCTTGGACCTTGATGGCCACTTGGCTGATGATCTCATTCAACCATGGAACATCTTGCTGGAGGGGGCCATCAACTGGGTGGCTCTGAGGCATCTGCTGCCACCGCTTTGTCATCGTAGGGTTCCTTAGTTTACGGAGGAGCTGCGGTGTATGAAGTGGGAGGGACGGCAGTTAGAGCGATGCTGGTGTCGTTCCTGTCTCTTATACACATCTAGATGTGTATAAGAGACAGATGGATGCCCCATCTGGTCCATCTTTGTGGGATCAGTTTCAGGAAGTGATGCTGGCTGATGCCGTGGGTGTCCTGGGGTCTGTTAGGGCCACCTTTTGCAAATTAGATCCATGCCCATCCATCCCAAGCCTCCAGGGAGACCTTGGGGCCAGTGCTGATGGGGGTGATCAGTGCCTTCCTTTGGGAGGGCAGGGTGCCGGACTGTCTCAAGGAGGTAGTGGTGCGGCCCCTGTTAAAGAAACCATCTTTGGACATTGGCGCACCAGCCAGTTACCGGCCTGTCTCTAACCTTCCCTTTTTAGGAAAGGTTATTGAACGGGTTGTGGCCTAGCAGCTCCAGGGTCACCTGGATGGCATCTGTTTTCTAGACCCTTTTAATCGGGGTTTCGCCCAGGGTATGGCACCAAGACTGCGTTGGTGGTCTTGGTGGATGACCTCCATCGAGAGATGGACTCAGGGCGTTCAACACTACGCATCCTGTTAGATCTCTCAGCTGCTTTTGATACAGTTTCATCTGTTTCCATCCCATAATGCATGTCTTCTGGCTATGCACCATAGCCAGTACTCCCCCCTCCCCCAGTCTTCCTGAGATGACCAAGCCCATTTTTGCTGTAGCCAGTTCAGAAATGAGCTGCGGACCACTTACCATGACCTCACTGACCACCAACTATGGGCTATAGTTTGGGAACACTGAGACACTGGGTATTTTCAGACGTTACGAGATCACGGTGAACCATGGTGAATACCCACCTGTGGTCACTGTGTCTCGAACGTCTGTTTGGCGGCCGCCAGATGTTCGCCACTGTTAATACCCTCATGGGGTCAATTTGAACCACGCTTCCCGGGCTAGCCGGGGGAATGTCCTGGGAAGCGTGGTCAAAAAGATCCCCAGTGGGGACCAAAAAAAAGTCACGTCTGGCCAGTTGCCATGGCCCGGGATCCCTGGCAGGATCCCGGGACATAGCGCTTCCGGCCCGACGCGGCGGCCGCAGTGGCCCCACTGCCCGCCCGTCTCCCTGGAGGAAGGGCGGCGGGGTGCGTGGAGGGGGCGGGGCTGTGCGGCTGCACGTTGCGCCGCGCGGCCCCACCCCCTCCCACATTCCCCGCCGGGATCTCCCCGGCACGTCTGCTATGGCGTTACGGGGTGATCCTGGGGGGGAATGATTTCTGTGATTTCGGTACGGGGCCAATGGGCCCCGTAACGTCTGAAATCACCCACTTTTTACATGGGATGCACCCACGCGTCAGACATGATGGCCCACTCTACCCCAGTTCAGAAATGGCTTCCCTGGATCGTAGCAGCACTTAGCCCAGGCTGTGCAACTGGCCCAAGTTATAGCCCAGGCTAAAAATTGCCACAGCCCAGGAAAACCCTAGGTCCTGTCCAGGGAATCATCTGGCGGGCAGTTTCAAACATGATGGTACCGCGAGTGGCCACGTGGGTCAAAGAGTGGCCACCCATGGTGCTGTCACATCTGAAAATATGAGGTAGGGGTGCTCCAGGAAGGGACTTTTGTTTGAATGTTTGCTTCTCTGGGTGGCTTTCATGCTGCCACTGCTGCTGTTGCTGCTGCTCCAGTAGCAAAGCAATGTGATAGTGGTGGGGCCCACTTGGAGAATGGCTAAGAATCTGGGGGAGCATTTGGCTCCCCCCACCCCACCCTACTGCCACTGATTGTTCATTACTTTCCTTCCTCTTGCCCTCTCTAATTATGGCTGTATACCAGAAAACATTGCCCTGCTCTCCTGCAATTTATTTTTCTAAATGTACTGAATCAATGCCTAATGCTTTTACTCAGTACTTACACAGACAAATGTCCACTAACTTGAATACATTCCACTCTTTAGGCTTTGAACCATTTTATATACTTGAAGTTTCATGGTTATTAGCTACACAATATTCTCTCAGCCTAACCTACGTCACAGATTATTGTGAGGATTAAAAGTTGTGTTGATTAGTTCTATGTGAAGTGCTTCAAGTGCAACGGCAGAGGGGTGCTGTATACAAACAAAAATTATTATTTAATTAATTGATTTATTACTATAATTTTCATTACCTCCAACTATCTTGAAGGGAATACTTTTTAGAAATGTAATCAGTTTTACTATGTGATTTACTGATATCAGTGATACTCCTTCTCTCCCTGCTGCTCCTCCAGCATACCATGCGTGCTCCCATGCATGTGTGTCTGTGAGCACATGAATGCAAGTAAAGTCCGAAATCTGCATGTAGAATGTGAGAGTCTAAGGGGAATGCCCCACTGTCTAATGCTACTGGACAGCTCTTGTATGTTCATAAAAAGTATATGAAAGAAAGGGAGTGTGTGTACATGCACATATCTATGCCTTATCGCTCTGTCGTACAGAGTCTAAGAATGGATTGGTTAGTTTAAAATACTAAAACGACTTCCCTGGGATTTATGAGCTAAGAGTGCTCAGGGGTTTAGTGTCCTGACATCTCTTTAATTAGCAGTCTCCAGGATCCCACACTAAGAAGACACTAAGCCAGTGCCTTCTGTCATACCTCAAGGGTTTCAGAAGGTTGAGAAGCTACAGAGCAAGGCTACTGTGTGCTATGCCCATGAGAGATACAGAATGTGCAACTTTCCATTTTCCAACTAGCAGCAAATTAAGACTTCTTGCTGCTGCTTCTGTTGCAAGGGTGATGCAGTTCTAAAAAAAAAAAAAGCCACAAGGGAAGAGCCAAGGAAAATGGGTGGGATAAGTAAAGACGATGTTGAGAAATATTTAGAGAACAACCCACAGTTTGCCAAGGAGTATTTCGACCGAAAGCATCGGGTAGAAGTATTGGGAAACCTCTTCAAAGTTGGTCCTGGAGAAGTGAAGGATGGAATCTCCTTCAAAGAGATGAGCCGACTGGAGGAATCTCACCTGCTGTTTGAGCTGCTGATGGAAATTCAGGATGATTCAAGCAGCATGGAAAAGATAGTGCATAAGGCCCTGCAGAGGCTGGCACAGCTACTGACAGCTGACCGGTGTAGCATGTTCGTTTGCCGTTCCCGCAATGGCACCCCTGAGTTGGCCACCAGGCTGTTCGATGTAACCCCCACATCCAAATTTGATAACAACCTGGTGCCCCCAGAAAAGGAAATTGTTTTTCCTCTGGATTGTGGGATAGTGGGATGGGTTGCTCATACCAAGAAGTTATTTAATATACCCGATGTACATAAGGTAAGTGAAAGACTTACTCTGAGTAATGGGACTCTGTGTTCTTCATTAAACCAGTTGTATATGGTTTGTTATACGGTATTTACATAACATCACTCCTCAAAATGACTGCCCAACCGAGGCAAGAAAATGGTAGTAATTTTGTAATTCAGATTTTTTAATTCTATATTTATAGTGTATAATGTATATAACTGTGCTATATACAAGAAGGAAGACATCTGATCAGTGTCATATGTGAGACTGATATAAATTTGGGTGTTATCCCAGAGATAATTGCACTATATGCAAGTAAACATTCAACATTACCAGCTCATAGTTATCCACAAAGTTATTGTCTCTATCATTATGTTACATGAGGGCACTGTGTATCTGCTTGTCTGGAATTCAGTCCTATTAAGGAGAGCACTCCTCTGCAAGGAGGCATATAAATAAAGATGAGTCTGTGCCACAGTAACCAGCTCCAGTTTGGGATTTAAAGTACCCTGAAGTCTTTGGATGTTTGGATTTAGGATTTATGTTCAGACCCATCACTAGCTGATAGATATTCTGTTAGCTCTACTCCTTGGTTGTCAAAGCACCTACTCATGGGCATACTTGTAACTTACTTGTAACATGCAAAGCTTACATTATAAAGGCCAGATTAGATGCAGATCACTAAGGCTCTTTTCACATAGACACTCTAACGCTGATAAAATGGGTGTTACATTTTATTATACATGTTGCAGGGCTGCAGGTGTGCGCTATGGATGCCCTGCAACATGTATAATAAAATGTAACACCCATTTTATCAGCGTTAGAGTGTCTGTGTGAAAAGGGCCATTTTGTAAGCCATGGGTTAATTATATTGCTGAAGAAGGGGTTTTTGATTCTATGTAAAATCTTTATCACACTTGCCTAAGGCAGCAGTATTTCTCCTTCCAATCACTCTTCTTTCCTACTTCAAGGAATTAGGTCTAAGTTTTACTACTTCAAGTACTACTTTACTACTATACACAATTTTTACTTTTTACATTTTTACATCAGTGCAGGCAAAGTTATTCAAATGGATAAGCTTACATGAATATGTTGCAGTGAAAAAATGTAGCAGTATTTCTGTTGACATCCTTGGCAAACACCATGTTTTCCTTACACCAAACTGTATGCTTTATCTGAGGTCTCTTAACGTTTGCTGTTTTTGACATGGTAGAATATTAGCAACACATTTATGAAATAATCTTAGGCCCTTTATGAATGGGCTGTGACTGCAGGGGGGATGGGTGTCCACGCCGATGCGTGGGGGGCGGATGGCTGTACACGAGCGAACACCGACCCCACTTGCATCCCAGATTCCCCACACAAAGAGCAATCGCCATTTGGGCCAATTGCTCCATGCAGGGGCAATGGGTGGAGGTGCCTGGGTCCCGGGAGTACGCGTGCACCCCCACTCGCCCAGCACAGCAGTCATATGGGCAGCACCCACTCATGCCCACAGCGGACCTGCATGGGCATGAGTGGGCCCGTCTTGTGTAAAAAGGGCCGAAGTCTGAATTTTCAAATATGATCCCAGGACGAACAATTTAATTCTACCTACATGCAGTTTGATATTTTATGTAATAGTTTTAGTATCAATATATATTCATAGTTTCCTCTCATTCTGTGATCACAGTAACAGAAAGCGATGTGTGGACACTTTCATATATTTTTACTTCATGACCATTTATTTTGGAACTTGCTTCACATGGAATATAAAGTGGAGAATGCTCAACATTGGCAAATCTGCAGTTTATATATTTAAAAGTGAATTGTCATGTAAGAAGGGGCCAAGTGCATCCTTGGAGAAACTTAATAGAGTTACACCCAGAATGAATCTGGCCCAGTACCACTTGACCTGCACAGCAACAACAAAAATTGCAAGCACTTGACTGATGTAGAAAACTCTCTTGTCTACTAGTTTCTAATGTCAATGCACTATATTTCAACAGAATATTTTTTAGAGAACTAAGAAATCCATGTTGGAAAGCTACAAAGAGTTAAAAATATTTACAAATATTAAAAAGATATTCAATGTTAACAAAAGGCCAAACTATGCCTCCCTTACTCACAAACAGTACTACTTTACTCCTAGGGTAGAACCCACATAATGTATAATATTACTTGATGGACGTAAGGATGGCAAGTTCTGGCTCTGTTTAGTATTTCCAGCAAGAACAAGTACTCCCCTGAAGGTCTTTCTTCTTTTCTTCAAAGAGAAGGTTACATGGGAAAGACCCCAAGGTAAAATGCAAAGGCAACTGGATTTAAAACGACAGTATTTGTTTTTATTTATGAATTTCTTTGAGGAGGCTATTCTGATTCATACATTAATAGTAAGCCTGTTCTTTAAAAAAAATTAAAAAATTAAATGGCTTGTGGCTGCATAGAAGACAACATAAATAGCAAAAGAGACCATGAAACAAAATTTAAATCATTAAAATCTGAGATACAGCAGTCCAAGTATCAGGGAATCAGTTCTTGTAGGGTTATCGTGTTTAAAATTGGGAAGGTATTAATAAACACGTGGAAGCTCCTCAACCTGACTAACTGTTCAAAAGAGAAAAGCAGAGGAAAAGATCCAGACCTTCAGTAATTAGCTTAGTAACAAGTTCCACTCCCTCCCCCAACTAGGATTAGCGAAAAACAGACCTGTTGATTGCAGAAGCTAATAGTGTTTAATCCAGGATTTTAATAGTAGTGAGAAAGAGAAGACCAGGCAGGGCCACTGTCCTGGCAAATGGAGTTTAATTATTCCTTATTCCCATGAGGCAGAAAATTTACCGCATTATAATGAGAATACTTTCATATGAATAACTTGCCACAGAGTGTTTATTTAACTGTATCCGCAGAATGCAAGAATACATTTAACCCAGAGGTTAAAGTCAAAATCTGGTGCCTAATCCATTAGATAATTTCTTTAAGTATAGGTGATCAGTAACTGTTGCAGGGGGGGATAGGAATGGGGGCTGGGCAGGAGTTCTATAGGGTTTCAAAAAAATCTGGGGGGAGGGTATGTGCCCCCGTGTCTCTCCCGTGAGTGGCCTATGCTGCCTCTAAGAACATGTTAAAAAAATCAACTTTCCAGCACACTCCCTTGACTACTTCTACATAGAGAGCAGGCACATCTTGGCAGTTTTTTTAGGTGTAAGGACTGCGTCCCCACACCTCCTGATTGGGATTGTTTACCTTGCAAATACAAATACCATGCAAATTTACCTGGAGTAGCATGCAGATTTCTTAGTGTTGAGTGTTTTTGGGGGTATTGCCTCAGGAGGATAACTATGTCATTTGAATAAGCTCTTTGATCTATCTAGAATGTGTTTCTCTATAAATGTGAAAAAGATGGATATGGCCTAATATTGGGAGTTCATTGAGATGAACTAAAGTCAAGAAAAAATACAGCAAGTTTAATTCTAACAATAGCAGAAGTCCGTGTACCTAGTGGATAATATGTTGGGTTTGGACCTGGGCGACCAGGGTTCAAATCCTGTCTTAGCTATGAAATTACTGAGTTGCTTTGTGCAAGTCACTATCTCTCAGCCTCAGTTCCCCATCAATAAATGGGAATAAATAATCATGACTTGCCTCACAGAGTTGTTGTGAGGGTGAATTAGATAAGGATTGTAAAGCACTTTGAACCCCTAAAGTGCTATAGAAATGGGAAGTAATAATACCACAAGATCAGTGCTTAATTTGTTTGGGTTTTTTAAAATTAATTGCTAGGGCCTGAGCCTATCTGACAGGCCACTCCCCGTTCCAAGAGTCACTCCTCCCAGTCTAGAGCTTGTCAGAGCAGGAAAATAAACCCTATTCTCCAGCTAGCAACCCAACCACTGGACTAACCTGCTCCTCTACAGCGGAATATAAAACAGAAGTTCTTGTGATTTAATCCGTGTGATGGCCAATGCAGGAGATCGGGCAGGAAAGTAATTTATGAAGACCAAATAAACTGTTCAGTTTTTTTCTGGCTTTTTTTTTCCAACCCTGAAATGGCCAATATTGGTCTTTTCCTGGTTTTTCACATTATGAGGTTCACACGCCTACTGGGAATATTTCCTGGGGCTCAACTTCCCCTTGAATTTAATTGCTGGGACTGAGCCCTGGCAAACTCCCCCACAAATTAAGTTCTACACAAGATAAATCTTCATCACCGATCATTCAGTATTTCTGAATGCTGAAAGGTATTATTCAAATAGATAACTGAACAAGAAGAATGAGTCTGGGGTTTACAGATAAACTCAGGTTGTCAGCATTTTAATATACGCATTTTTGATTTTCCAATTAGAACAATATGTAGGTGTTTTTCTAAACTGGTATTTTTTTCCAAATAATTAATGCATTATTCAACTTCATTTTTGAACTTGTGAATAATTAAAGGCCATCAGTCTGACAGAAGATTTGATTCTGACTCAGCACCCAGAAATCCATGGTTTTTAATGGTGTACAAATAGTGGAAACAGAGGCATTCATATGAGTCGCTGAGCCCTGTGCAATTTCCATAGTGGACTCCCTTCTGGAGCTGACCCTGGCCAATTACACCAGCCTCACATGCCAAAGGAGGCCCTTGAGTGGAAATTTGTTTTAAAAAACTAAAGGCCTTAGAGATTTAAAACATTTGTTGAAGAGATGATATTTAAATGTTATGGTTTAACTTTATATAAATTAAAGATGAGTTCCTCAAGATGAAGCAGATTATTGTCTTTGAGGTCACCACTTCCAACTTGTGACTGTTCAGAAGAGAAGGGGGTTGTCACTTCCCTGTAATTATACAGTATTATAGTAAGGTCTGTCTGAAGGAGAAGGAGAATCTGAGGGTGATTTCAGACGTTACGGCCGCCGGGATTGACCACAGGCTATGGTGTGGTTCGGACCACGGGTGGGGGTGAAGGGGGGGCGAACAGACGTTTCCCTCTTCACCCCCGCCTGTGGGGAATGAGACACCACGGCCTGCAGTCAATCCTGGCGTCCGTAACGTCCGTTGTGCAACCCCACCGCGGAGGGGGCGGGGCCATGCGGCCTGTGCGCCGCCGTCGGCCCGCCCCCAGCATGACGGGCAGGAAGTGTGACCTATCCGACCGCCCGGGACCGGAAATGCGAACCCCGACCATGATGAAGGGTGAGTCAACAGATGTGACGAACCCTTCACACGGCCGTGGTGGCCATTCACCACACTTCTGGACCCGCTCGCGTCCTCGGGTCCAGAAGTGTGGTGAATGCAAACACGTTCCGCGTTTGACTGTGGTGAACATCTGGCAGGTAGCAAACAGATGTTCACCACAGTCAAACGCGGCCCACGTTTGACTGTGGTTGTGGCAGAGTGAATATTCACCCTGTCACGTCTGAAATCACCCTGAGATGTGAAGGCTTAGAGAGGGATTATTAGAGCTGTCTTGGGAAGGGAGTTTCCAAGAAGCAAGGTCAGGAATTAGATTAAAAGAAGGAGAAAGATATCCATTCCAATACTAGAGCAACTCCTGGGAAGATCTGAAAGCCAAGCAGGACTAGATGATGAGATCACAAGATCCACTGCAGGAATGTGACACTTGAAATAATCTTTCATCCATGGAGTAGTACCCTTTTCATGAGAAATTTTGATATTTGGTGGTAATTACTTCTGGGAAAAGAGAATATTGTTTTCTGAATAGCATTCTTCATAAGAAACAGACCACCATAATTCTTACATCTAGTTTTTTGAAGAAGAGGTCTAGACTATTATAAAAGACAGACATCTGTTTTATTTGTGGAAGAGTATTTTAAAACTAGGAACCAGTTTCATAAATGCATTAGTTTTATGGATAGAAGCAGGACCGGTCCCAGGGTTTGTGAGGCCATGTGCGAAGTCTTGGTGTGGGACCTAATTTGCATAATTAGGTCCCACCTAATTATGTAAATATGTACATTTACATAAAATTTACTCCCTCTGGACAGAAAGGATTCCCATTCTCCACCCCTCTGAGCAGCCATGGAGAAGCATGGCCTCCCAATGCTCCCCCCCCCCCC
>QEPC01014166.1:302408-318000 GCA_003113815.1 Sphenodon punctatus | reverse complement strand
GGGGGGGGGGGCATCTGACTGAGGCCGGCCCTGGATAGAAGTGTCCACTGTTATCATCTAGTAGTCTGACTTTCTCTAGAATACAGGACTCTCCCTTTACGCCTCCAATCCAGACTGCTGCCAAGTCCTGCTGCTTCGCTCTGACTGTATAATATTGCTAAAATCTGGTTCTGCCTTGCTGTTGCCACTGCAAAAACCCTAGTCCACGTTCTAGTCATCTCTCACCTTGACTACTGTAACTTCCTCCTTACCGACCTCCCCTGCTGTGATCTCCTCCCACCTCATCTCCGTTCAGTGCTCTGCTGCCAAAGTCATCCACCTTGCCCGTCGCTTTGACCACATTCAGCCCCTCCTCTCTGCCCTACACTGTCTCCCCCTACAGGGACGCATTCAATAGCAGTTCCTGGTCTACACCTTCAAGGCTCTTCATGACCTTGATCCTCTAGATCTCTGCTCTTGCATCCCACCACATTCCTGCCTGGGAGCTTTGCTTCTCCTCTGCCCCACCCTCACCTGCTTGCAACTTCCATGCAACTGCCCTGGCTTCACCCCTTCTCTCTTGTTGCCCCCCCATACCTGGAACTCCCTCCCTGGATACATTCATTCTGCTCCCTCTTTCCCAACTTTCAAGTCCTCCTGAAAACCTACCTCTTCTGTAAGGTTTTCTCTGGCTCATCATAAGTGATAAGACTCACCTCCCTGTAACTAAGGGTATTTTCAGATGTGACACCACCGCCCTTACCCCTGCATGGCTACAGGCGGTGGTGTCACATTTGCCCCTGCCTGCCAGATGTTCACCACGGGCGGGAGCAGAGGTAACCCCAGATCGTGGCAGAGCTAACCCAGGATGTGTGCTGGGCTCCCTGCCAGTGCACATGCCGGGTTAAGCCCTGCCACGGTCCAGGGAAGCCTACCACAGACTCTGGTAGAGCGGGCCATCATGTCTGATGACCCACTCCACCTAACCCCAGCCAGTGGCTGGAGCAGTTCCGGGCAGGTGTGACAGCCTGATAGGCCGCCACACTCACCCATCAGGGAGGAGGCAAGGCCACGCTGAGGAGGATGGAGCTGTGTGGACCCACGTCCACACGTCTCCCACCCTCTCCCCACCTCCTCCCCAGCTGCTGGAACATTTGTTCGGTGGCCGGACAAACCCCTGTCTCGGGTGAGGGCTCTCACCCTGGGGCGTGGCAGCTGAAAAGCTGTCACGTGTAAAAATACCCTAACTTAAGCAAGTGTACCTGCAACCTCGTAAATGTATCTTTGTCTCTCCTGATGTTTACCTCTCCCTTGTCTCTCTCCCCCCCACCCCACCCCTTCCTTGTCTCTCTTAGATTATAAGCCCCTGGGGTCAGGGACCTGTCTACAACTACTGATTGTACAGTGCCAGGCTACAGAAATAATAAATAATAACTAGTAATACAAATTCTTCCCTCTGTTCAGTTCCTGCATCAAACCCAGAACTTCTGGTTGAGCTGGAGTATTTTTTCCATTCATTTTGCCTTCCATAAGTTAGACAGTTTGTCCTTTCTTCTAGGTTATGAGGTGAACTGGGAAAAAGAGCTTAGAAAATGAGTTTCGTTCCACCAATTTGGGGACTATTTAATCTTTGCAGATTTTTGTAGGCAAGATTCCCCCACCCCCACCCCTCTCGAGCTCTTCTCCCTCCCTCAATCTTGGGCTAAATGTTCTCTGAACAATTTCCTTCAGTGTTTTTGGCAAGGCACATTTAAAGGTACAGGCACCGAACCAATTTTTGCACCCTGATAGTTGAAGAATTTGAGGCTGTAACTTCCACAGTGTTCACCTAATCTGGGGCCAAGAGGGCTCAAAATGATTGAAACAGATGTAAAATGTATTAAACCAAATATTGAAAAGAACATGCAGATTATGCAGGGTACACAGTGCACAATGTGTATAACATGAAGAAAAACAACAACATTGCTTTTCATTTTGCACTTATGGATGAAATTATATTATACACCAAAGTTTTCCTGTCCCCAAATTCTTCAATGACCAGGGTACAAAAATTGGTTAGATGCCTTTAAATGTGACTTGCCAAAAAATGTAGGGAATTTTTCAGAAAATGGTTAGTCCAAGTTTGCATGGGGTGTGTGTGTGTGTGTTATTGCCTACCAAAATCTACAGATATTAAATAGCCCCCAAATTGGTGAAATGGAATGGTTTAGACCATATATGTTGTTAATAAAGATTTTTCAATTAGTTTTTGAAAGTACTGAATAATGATAAATTTAAGAGGTTGTTAGGGGCTAAAACATTTGTCAATCAGCTACATGAAATGACTAGAGAAAGCAGCACATTAGAACATTGGTTTTCTGAGGTCTTAAAATCTGGTGAATGAAAATCCAGGGAACAACAGAGGGCCTAAAGGGAGAGGAAGAAGTGGTCATCATGGTAAAGATAGCACCTATCAATATGCTGCAATGTTAAAGAAAAACCTGAAAGAACCTCTCTTTGAAAAACCAATATGGATACAAACCTAGCAAAGAGAAACCCTTCTGAAACTAATCTTAACTTAATATTGGATAGATAGAAAAGACTGATCACTTTCCCCAAAAGAATAGTTTAAATTCCTGTTCCTTCATAAGTTTCTTCTGCAAAGTCCAAGATTTCTGCTAGTTCTTATTTCACTTATACTCCCTCTGCCATAGAGTGACCATACTGAGTTCAAGGCTGGTTCATACTTGTGTAACTGAGACTAGAGTCAGATCCAGATAACATGTTGATCTTAATAATTACACATGCATTCACTTTAGTGTACCTCTAATGAAACCAATGGAGTTACACTACACTTGGGTCAAACTGGTGGAAAAGTGTGGAGAAACAAGTGTCCTGTGTCTAACCATTTATTATTATTATTATTATTATTATTAACAAACATTTATATAGCGCCAGCAGTGTACCTGGCACTTTACAAAGTAATAAAATAGACACGGTCCCTGCCCCTAGGGCTTACAATCTGAGAGACAGGAGCTGGGGGAGAGACTTAGGAAGGGGAACAGAGGGAGAGACAAGGGGTCTAACATTCATGAAGATGCGAGGTCTCAAGTGCACGTACTTGGCTTGGTTACGATGAGAATGACAGCAGGCAGGTCCATGTTGCAAGGATAAGGGTAAACCGATCGTAGGTATAGGAATAGTGGCTCAGCAGGATAAAGAGTCAGACAGAGCAGAGCGAAAGAGGTGAGTTTTAAGGAGAGATTTGAAGGTATGAAGGGAGGGGGCAAGGCGGATGTGGACAGGGAGGGAGTTCCAGGCATGGGGGGCAGCAAGTGAGAAGGGACGAAGGCGCTTAGGGGAGCAGGGAAGGCGTGGAAGGGTGAGAGAAGGGACAGAGGAGGAGCGAAGTGCACGGGCTGGAGTATGGAGGGCGATAAGTGCAGAGAGGTAGGGGGGAGCAAGGTTGTGAAGAGCTTTATAGGTGAAGACTAGGAGCTTGTGCAGGATTCGTTCAGGAAGGGGAAGCCAGTGAAGCGAAGAGAGGAGGGGCTGCACATGGTCGAAGCGACTGGCGAGGTAGATGACCCTGGCAGCAGAGTTTTGGACAGAGATGAGGGGAGAAAGGTGAGACCGGGGAAGGCCAGTGAGAAGGAGGTTACAGTAATCGAGGCGAGAGATGACCAGAGCATGAACAAGAGTTTTGGCAGACGAGACAGAGAGAAAAGGGCGAATCTTAGCAATGTTATGGAGGGAGAAGCGACAGGATTTAGCAACAGAGTCAATGTAGGGTTTAAAAGAAAGGGCTGAGTCAAAGATGAAGCCTAGGCTACGGGCTTGGGGGACAGGCAGGATGGTGACTCCATCAATAGTTATTGACAGTGAGGAAGGAGAGGAAGGATGAGGGGGGAAGATAAGGAGTTCAGTTTTAGCCATGTTGAGTTTGAGTTGACGTTGAGACATCCAGGTAGAGATGTCAGAGAGACAGTTGATGAGACGAGCTTGAACAGAGGGAGAGAGAGAGGGAGTAGAGAGATAGAGTTGAGTGTCATCAGCATAGAGGTGGTATTGGAAGCCATGGGAGGCAATGAGTTTGCCTAAGGATGAGGTATAGATCGAGAAGAGGAGAGGGCCAAGAACAGAGCCTTGAGGAACACCAACTGAGAGGGGGAAGGAGGAGGAGGTGGAGTTGGAGAGAGACACATTAAAGGAGCGGTCAGAGAGGTAGGAGGAGAACCAGTTATGGACAGAGCCACAAAAGCCAAGGGAGTGAAGGGAATCCAGCAAGAATCATCTTATAGTATTGCAGAATGTAACAGAAGGTTGGGTGTTTTCAGACAAGATGCTACCCTGTGTGGCTACTCAGGAGCCATGGAGCCAACTGCCTGTCTGAAGGTGGAACAGCCAGATGTGTGCTCCCATGAGCCTTAGAGCACCCATTCATGGCCATGCACTGAGCACTGCCGGAAAATCTGAAGCGCTCCATATGGGGCAAGCCAAATAGCTCTGTGGCAATGAGCAGCCATGGAGCCCCTGCCCATATGAACGCCAGCAGCCAGCCACGCCAGCAGCCAGTTCCATCTCTCAAAGGCACTGTGGGTTGGGGAAGCAGCCATTGCAAGTCACAAGAACTGGGCGAGAGCACTGAGGAGCCCAGGTTCCCCAGTGCTCGCGCTGGGAACACGTCTCTTGCAAATGCCAGTCTGGCGTGTTCTCCCCTCCCCCCCCCATGGTCTATAACAGAGGGAGTGCATGGCAGCTGCCTCTGTAGCCACGGTAGCCACACTGGAAGCTGCCCGTTCGGATTCCTCCCCATGTACTTCACCTGTGTGGGTGCTCTGCAGCAGAGCCACACTGGGGCCACGGACCTCCCCCCACATCACCTTGCTCATTTAAAAACACCCATTGTGTGCCAAAATCTCTGTTAGTATGCATAGTTGAAACTGCATTGCAGTCAATGGAAATGTCCTCATTTATACCAGCAAACACCCTGTTCACTAAATGGTACAGGAAGTATTAAGAACAAATGCTGCTTAGTAGCATGTCTTGATTTATGACAGGACATTATTATGCCAATTTAACTTAATGAAGCACTCATCACAATGGTGTCTGAATGCTAACTATGCACTGAGGGTGCAGACACTGGCCCTTTTCACACTCTAAAATGGGTCTTACATTTTATTATACATGTTGCAGGGCACCTACAGGGCAACACTCCAGCCCTGCAACATGGGCCCTTTTCACACGAGATGCCTCCACCTAGTTTCGCCTGCCACCAGGAGGGCAAGTTCCAACTAGCTGTTTGGTGGGATGTTGGAATACTGTGTCCTGACCTCACCACAAACATAAGGCAGATGATTTCTCCTGGCCAGACTTTCTTGGAAGAATAAGAAGTGGCACCAAAGGATCACATGACTACCTAGGTGCTGTCCCAGAATTCCTGGCCACTTCTCTAGACCAGCTATCTCCCATGTCTAATGGGTGGGCCAACAGTGTTGAGCTATTTTGCTCTTTGTTCTCATGTTTTTGATTATAGATTATTTACTCGTTATTTTAAAATATCTCGTCTGTTGAAAATAATAAGACTCTTTTATTAACAGCTGCTGCTTCAATGATCTGGTGCTTTTTTGCAAATCAAAATCCTTTCACCTTTACAATGAGGGATGCTGATTTACAGATATGGAGAATGAGGCAGAGAGATTAAGGCCCTTTTTACATGGGCCGTGGCTGCGGGGGGGGGGGGCGGCGTGCTGCAGCGTGGACGGCACATATGGACAGCAGATGGGCGTACATCCATCCCCCACGCTTGGAGCAACCTTAGTTTTCCCTGGTTTCTCCGTGCGTGGGGATGCAGGGTATGTGTGAGTGGGGATGCGTGGGCATCTGCTGCGTGGGCATGAGTGGTACCGTCTTGTGTAAAAAGGGCCTTAGTGTCTGACCTAGCAGCAGGGGGTCAAGCCAGCCAGTAAAAGGTGCTCCAAGTGGCAAAGAATGATGCCTGGAAATCCAGTTTTGAATTACAATTGTTATTTCCAAGCTTCCTCCTGGCAGCCGGCATCTTGCTCCAGCAAGTGACACCAGAATTTGTGATAACAATGGAGCAGAAACCTAGTGATGCAGAGCAAAGCTGCTTCCCTCCTTCTTTTTCATGACTTTTAATATCAGAGTCTAAATTTTGCTGTTAAAACATCAAACATTTCCTTTAATTATCAAGCTTTAACACCTTGTTAAAAGAGAATGGGCAGTGAAGAGCCTGAGGCATAATTACACGGACCAGCCATGATTCTGTCAGGGACTGACAGCTGTCTGCCATCAAGCCATTGATAAACACTGAGCTAGAAGAAAAGGATGATGCGCTGTTTCAAATGTCTCTTGATTTCATCGTGTTAAGTAAAAACTGTGTGAAAAACCCCGCTCCTGATTTGGAGAACATTGGCTTCTGAACTGATTACACTTCTTGTATTTCTCACTAAGAAAATTCTTTTCTTTCTGTATTATTAACAAGACATCCAAATTCACAGAATTTGGATACACTGAATCCAGTTGGAAGCAGTTTAATTTAGCTTAAAATGATTTTGTGTTTGGCTGTTGAATGATGACTGGTTAGATCCAGAAAAGGGAAATCAGGATTGGAAGTCACAATTAAAGTGTTGCATAGGAGTAGTTAGAACTGAAGTGTACAGTCAGTTGCTTTTCTCTGCATAAGATTGTGAAAATATGGCAATTCTTTACTGCTTCCACAGACAAGACTCTAGTCATCTCTCACCTTGAGACTACTGCAACCACCTTCTTATTGGCCTTCCCTGCTCTTTCACCTTCTTCCTTCTGTTCAACACTCTGCTCCCAAAGTCATCCATTTCATCCAGTGCTTTGACCATGTTCAACCTCTCCTCTGCTCCCTCCACTGGTTCCCTCTCCCCCTTTGCATCCAGCACAAATTTCTTGTCCTTACCTTCAAGGTTCTTCATGGCCTTGCTCTTTCCTATCTTTTTGGCTTCATCTCCCGCTATGCTCCCACTTGGGAACTTTGCTCCTCCTTAGCCGCTACCCTGCCCCAGATTTCTGCACCCTAAACCATCTTTGCCCCTCTCTTATGCCACTCCCTATCCCTGGAACTCCCTGTCCGAGCACATACTCTGCTCCCTCCCTCCCTACAGACTCTGTTTCCCAAGCTCCTCGGCCCCCGTAGATTGCTCATTTATGCATCTCCTTATGTTATTCTCCAGGCTTCCCCTCCTCCCTAAGGAAGCTAAACACAAGCATCTGCAAATTCTCAAATTTATCTCAGTCTTTCCCTCTGTTCCCTTCCTCTTCAGGTAAAAACGGACACTGCAACGGCAAGGTAGCTCCCTGACCTGCCCTGGGGGAGAAAAACATGACCACCCCTCCCTGGGTCAGCACAGAACAGACCTGCCTGTGACCCCTGGCAGCCAAAGAGCTGTCCTACCTCCCCCATGCCCTGGGTAGGGCAGGGAAACACAACAAACGTGTGGGTGACCAGCCCCATCCCACTCCCAGCACCCCGCCATGACATGAAGCCATGGTGACCAGCCATGGCAATTGGCCGTGGTGACCCCCGCCCTGCAACAGGAATAGGCAGGGCCAAATGAATGCATTGGCAGCCCTTGGCCCAGGATGGTTATCTGGGACCTTCAGGAGGAAGCATCCCAGGCCAGCCGTCTACCTGTCCTGATGCACATGCAGGCCAGCATCTGGCAACAGGCAAACAGAGGAGCAGGTGAGGCCTGGGCTTGGGTGGGCCATAGCGGGCCACCGTCTCATCAGTTTTCACCCCTTGTTTCCCCTTCCTTGTCCATCATACATTGTAACTGTGGCAGAGTCGGGATAATCCAAGGTGAGTCCTTGCAGGATGCAGCCCCAATCACTTCAGTCTCTCCATGGAATCACTCAAGTGTCTCTTTATTTAAATGGTGTCCAGTTTCTCTCCTCTATACAGTTCTCTATACACATACTGTCTCAGTCTCTCATCAAGTTCCTCTTTATTCACAGTCTCTGTGGGCCAGACACAGTTCCTCCTGCAACCCACTGAGCCTTCACATGCAAGTTGCACCAACGTGCTGCACTGGGCTTTTATGGGCACTGAATCTTCATTCGTGGTGAGAAACATCATTGTCCATTGCTCACTCTCACTTTTTCATGCAGTTTCAACTCCCAGGGTCCAGCACAGCACAGCAATTAACTCTTGTCTGACCATGGCTGGCCCTGGCATGTCCAGGGCAACCTGCAGCTCCATGAATGGTTAAAACCAGTAAAAAGGCCTTGTAAGGCTATACTGGTCAGTGTCCTTACACAAGTTGGAAAGGGCAGCTATTAGCACCTCCCTGGCTTGAGATGCAGAGCCTTTCACACCACCCAAGGAGCTACGATCTAACCAACATTTTTGACTTGCCCTCTCTTCCTTTGTTCACCTTGCCCCATCATCTGCAGCTATCCTGTTCTGCAGAAGAAACTCTTCGTTCATAGTGCCTCCGAACCATCTTGGTTAGCTGGAAAGGTCTGTGCTGCTGGTTCTCCTGGACAGGGACAGATCTGGATCCACTATCCCTGTTCCAGTCCCCAAGCAATTAAAGCCTAGTGCCCCAATCCAGAGGGTGACTGATGTCTACCTTGTTTGTTGCATGTGTACTGCAGCAAGCCTTGAACCCCTCAACGCAAGAGACTACAACCACTTGTAAATATGCCTTAGGTAGTGGTGTGTATTTTGCTCCCACATTGCAGGTGGCAGCTGATTGACAGCACTTCTGCTATGCAACTATGCGTCTTGCTGTGAATGAGGATTTGGCATTCACTTTATTCTAGGATGGCACATACTAACACATTCTTTGTGCACCTGAACAAATTAAGATTCCATTGAAACCACAGTCCTCAAAGAGCAAGGGTAAGTAAGTAGAGTAAGAAGAGTAAGCATAAGTAGTGTGGACCTACCTAGAAAGGAAACTTAACACAAATGTGTAACCACCTGAGTAATTGGGAGGATGTAAACAGACTAGTAGAAAGGTTGAAGATAATGTAACTTCCACCTCCACCACACAGGTCTATTTTGATCTCCCCTTTCTCAATGCTCCTGAGATTAAAATTACCCTAGCATATGCAAGCATTACTGCCATTAACTGGGATAAAAATAGCACTTCTTTTCAGGAGCATCGCTAGGTTGGAATGGACACAGGTGCAAGAAATGGACTAAGCCCCAACCCCTGTCACCATCCTCTCCCCTGTTTCATTCCCCTTTCCTCCCCCCAGTGCCTTTCCCTCCCTCTGCTTGCTACACATGAGCCCTGGAGGCTGCAGCTGAGCTGCCAGGCTCATGTCACCAACGCTGCTTGCTCTGTCCTGTGGTGCCTGCTGGGTGGGTCCCACATGTGCTGTGCCTTCTGCGTCTGCTCAGCTCAGTCTCTGCCCAGCTATGCCACAACAGGAGGACAGGATTTGTGGGCCGCCCCAAGCTTGGGCCCTGCAGGCCCTCCACCCAACTTGAGCTCTGGGACAAATGTTCCTCCTGTCCCTATGATATTGCATGTCACCAATATGCTGATGATACTCAGCTGTACCTCTCGTTTTTGACTGACCCAAGCCCTGCTGTCTCATTGCTTTCCCAGTGTTTGGAGGCTGTGGTGGATTGGATGCGGCAGAGCAGACTGAAGCTCAATTCTGATAAGACGGAGGTGATGGTGGTGGGTAGGGCGGGGTGGAGTGGGGTGGGGGGTGCCGACCCCTCTGGTGCGGGGGGTCTGCCCTCCCATAGCCCAGCAGGTTTGGAGTCTGGGGGTGGTGTTGGATCCAGGCCTCCATCTGGATTGGCAGGTGGAGGCGGTGGCTAAAGCCGCCTTCCGCCAGCTGTATCTGGTGCGGAGGCTGCGCCCATGCATCTCCGGGCCTGACCTGGCCACTCTTATTCATGCCTTCATCACCTCGAGGCTAGACTACTGCAACGCACGCTACGTGGGGCTTCCCTTGGTTCTGGCTCAGAGGCTGCAGCTGGTGCAGAATGCAGTGGCCCGTCTCCTTACGGGGATGAGGCGACGGGAGCATATTACACCTGTGCTCCGCACTCTGCAATACTTGCCTATAGCGTACCGAGCCAGGTTCAAGGTGTTAGTGTTGGTTTATAAAGCCCTATACAGTCTGGGCCCCTCATACCTTGGGGACCACCTCACCTTCCGCGCCCCAGGACGGCCCCTGCGGTCTGGCAGGGGCGCCTTCCTGGAGGTCCCTCGTGTTAAACGGGGGGCCATGATGGAGAGGGCATTCTAGGTGGTCGAGCCGCGAGCTTTGGAACTCCCTCTCGGAGGAAGCTCGCCTGGCCCTGGGTCTGATGACTTTTCGCTGAGCCTGTAAGACCTGGCTGTTCACCCAGGCCTTCAGAGGGGGGGGGGGGAGGGTAGGGTAGGGAGGGGGAATGTTTGGGGGGGGGGTAGTTTTAAATGATTTATATTGTCGTTTTATGTATTGTGGTTTTATTTTAGTTGTGAGCTGCCCTGAGATGCCGTAGGCATGAGGGGGCGGCCAATAAATGTGAAGAAATAATAAATAAATAAATAAATAAATAAATATAGCTATGCCCCCACTTGCTTTGCCAGGCTTTTGAATTTGGTCCCCACAGAATACCCAGTTGGCATGCTATGCTTGTTGTGCACACCTAAGCCTCTGTAAGGTACTTTATTTTCACACTACATATTTATAACTGGCTACACAGGGTGAAACTTTGGGCCTTTTCAAATGGGCCCGGGAGGAGCTGCAGTGCTGGGGGGCGGGATGGGTGGAGGCCGTAGCGGGTTACATAGACGCCAACCCACCTCCACCCATCTCCACACACAGAGGCACCTCTGTTTTCTCCAATAGCTCCTTGCATGGGGGATCAGTGGAGATGGGTAGAAGGATTTTGTAATGTCAAAGCATTCAAGCATGGCAATTTTATTTTTGATGTGTCAAGCTTTGAGTTTGCTGCAGTCAGTACATACAAATATTTTAATGCTAGCAGTGACATAGTATAGTATAGTATAGTATAGTATCAATTTCTGAAGCAACAAAAGGAAGGGCATACAATGCTAAGAAAGATTGAAAGGTAATTTACTTGGAGGAACCTTATCTGAAAAAGCAAGGAATGAAAGACTATGCTGAAATGGATAAGTAGAATTTGAAATGATATTTTATGAATGCTATGTCACTCAGAACTGTATCTCTAAAAAAAGCCTATACATTTATTTATTTATATTTATATCCTGAACTTCCCATCAAGGCTCAGGATGGGCTACAATACATAAAAACATTTAAAACAAACAAACAGCAAAACCCAAGTATTAAAATGCCCAAATAAAATCTCCTCTACCCCCGCTGCTTTTAAACACACACACACACACACACACACACACACACACACACACACTGGCCCTTTTTACATGGGCAGAGGTGGGTGGGGGGATGGGTGTGCTGCCACGGTGTGTGGAGCGGTATGTGTACCCATTTCACCTCCACCCATCTCCACCCATGGAGCTTCCTCCAGTTTGCCAGATGGCTGTGTGGGTGGGTGATGGGTGGAGTTGGGTGTGCATCAGGAGCACACACACACCCACCGCCCGTGCTGTTCACACAAGCACCCATCCCCCTACCCACAGCTGCAGCATTTAAACAGGTCCCCCCCCGGCATTGAACACCCTCCTGCACACCAAGCCTGGGGGGCGGGGTCCGTGTAAAAACAGCCACACACACACACGAACTCCTATCTTCAGATTAGCCAGGTATTCAGAAAATGTTTCACCCATCAGCTGGTTTTAAAAGTGTAGTTCAAAAATAGCGTAGCATGCACAAATTTGTTATAGCCATGTATATAGGTTTATATTATATACATTACTGATAACATTTTGAAAGATTAAAGTTCAAACTGTGTTGAGGCCAAAACATCCAGTTCACGTTGGAAAGTGACTATATATTGTAGTGCTTTCTACATGATGACACCAAAATCTATGAAAGACAATTCCTTGACAAAACTGTAAGAGTTGCATCTGAATAATAAAAAATAAAGTTAGCAGATAGAAAGGACTTTTGGTGGCGAAGTTTGGATCATCAGGCTATCTGGTAATGGTGGTAAATGTCTGGTCAGATGCTTTAAAGCATCTGCCCCTGCAATTTGCCTTCCTTGGAAATTCCACAGATAGGAAGAAAATTTTATTAAAAGCAAGACAGATAAGTAGAAAGATTTGAAAGAAATAGCTTGGATGGGGAAAAATTCTACACAAAAGGTATGGAAGCTGATGAATGAAAACAAAATGAATGTATACTCTACTCCCTTCTAGCCTTCAAATCCCTCCCTTTTCCTAGCTCTTTAAACCCACAGACAGCACCGCCCTGCTCCCTGAAATAAGCTAAGCCTGTTAGCATGTGCACATGCAACTTCTCAACTGCAGAAATGTATCTTTGTCTCTCCCTATGTTCCCTTCTCCCACCTCCCTTATCCATTCTAAATTGTATTCCTTCGGGGCAGCAGAGGCCTGTCTCTGACTGGAACAGATTATGTGGTAATTGCTAATATGATTAGAAGTTATTCAATGAGTATTTTCAGACGTTACGTGGTCAATGTCCAGTCCACCACAGTCAATTCCCTGTGGTGGCTTGGACCACATAACGTCTGTTGGGGGGAAACGGATGTTCCCCCCCAGATGTTATCATGGCGTGGGATCACATTCACCATGCGAGCGGCCGAAGCGGCGAGGCCGTAGGCCGTCGCGTGTTGAAGGCGATTCCCCGCCATGGTGACCCCCGCCGTCACGTCTGGACGGCGGCCACGGCCCGGAATCCCCGCAGGGAGTCTGGCCCGTGGCCATAGTGGGTGAGCACTGTGACGGCATTGGCCGCGGCGGCGGCCTGTCTCCCCAGAGGGCGGCGGCGGGGAGCGTGGAGGGGGCGGGGCTGTGCGGCCGCACGTTGCGCCGCGCGGCCCCTCCCCGATTTCTCGCCGGGATCCCCCGGCATGTCTATTAGGGTGTGACGGGTCATCCCGGCGGGGGATCATTTCATTGATTTCGTTACGGGGCCAACTGGCCCCGTCACATCTGAAAATACCCAATGTTGGGTCCAATAATGCACCTTCTGAAATAATTCGTGACTCCAGTGGTGCAGGGCTCTTAGAGCCTTCTTAACTGTAAAGGATTGAATGTCAACATATTCCAGAACACTTAAGTGAAACTTCTGAAGAAACAGTTGTCTAGGGTTTGTTTCCATCAGTGGCATATGAAGAGATTCAGTAAGAGGTTGAATGTTTGTCAATGTTTGGTCTGTGTAAATCTAGGAAAGTTACATTTTGGAGGTGAGGGGTTCAAAATGTTTATTGTACACAATAAATCCACCAAGCAAAGAGCTAACTAAACCTGAAGTCCATTTCATATGGGTTAATTACAACTCCTGGTTCCTGCTATAGGTAAGAAATGCCTTAGGTGAAACAAACATTGCTATTTTGTTGCAGTGACTAGTAGCTCTTATTCCCAGAGCTAAATAACAGTTACATCCAGCAAATTCAAACACAGGCAGTCAATAGAATTACTCTTGTGCATAAGGTATTGCAGTACAGACCCTTAGAGGTGGTTGTTCAAAGGAGCAGTTTGAAAGCTCCTGTTTCTGCAAATGTGCTAGCTTCTAACATGGTTAGAAATTCATATTGCTCACAAAAGTTCTTTGAACTTTTCTTTCAGAGTGAAATCCATCTCAGAGCAAGCTGCAGGTACAATTTTAAGACCTGTTCAAACACTTAGAATTTAAGTGGGACTTGAGTGGTGTGTAAGGCTCCTGCTGCCCTATACACCTCCTTTTGTGTTAAACAAAAATTAATAATTTCAAAAGAAACCCAGAAGGGCGATTATTATGCCTAAGGCACAACAATTATGTATTTTAATTGGTAAGTTAAACTATTGTAGTTTCTTATAAATATATCCTGGGAGAGTCTGAGCACAGTATAGGAGACAGGCTTTGGTGTTAGATCAGGTGTTGTGATGTTATTCATTTATTGCAGTAATAGTGAGACAGCAAAAAGGATTGACACCATTCTTCCTCTCAAAGTGGGTAGAATAGTAGGTATATTTCAATAGTAACTCATTCATGAACACACCATAATATTTTTGTTATCTTAGCCACATAGTTACACAACCCCACCATAATCATAACCTCATAACCATAAAATCACGTTCTCCTTTTTGTCCTTCCTCTTCCTGTATCATGGCCTTCTCTTGCTTATTACCTTAACAATAGCCTTCATGGACCTTCAAACAAGCACATGTTTGAAGAATTTGATTTTTTGATTGTTTTCAGTTGGAGACAAAGAATCAATCTTTATCCGTCCTGTCAAACTTGATGAATATTTATATATAAATAAATGTAGTATGTAAATGACCCTGATAATTCTTTCCTGTTTGTTTCAGAACAATCATTTTTCTGACTTTGCGGACAAACAAACCGGTTACACAACGCTCAATATGCTGGCAACGCCAATCATGCAAGGCAAGGAAGTTCTTGCTGTGATAATGGCGCTTAACAAACGAAATGCTACAGAATTCTCTAAAGTGGATGAAGAGGTAACTCTAAATATAAAAACAGGAGTACAGTTGTTCTTGAACAGTAAGAATACTCACTACTTGGCTTGATCCTTTGTCTTATTTTTTTATTTCTCACATTGTAGGTCTTTTCCAAATACCTCAATTTCATTTCTGTTGCCATAAAACAATACCATGTAACATATCTCTACAATATTGAATCCAGGAAAAGTCAGGTAAAGTAATATTTGTCAACAGTTTTATTTAAAACTAGTAAATAAAAACTTTACTACCTATTATTAAAGGTACAATGAAATATTAATTATTATTATTATTATTATTATTTATTATTAGTTATGTATCTATTAGCAACTGGGCAACAGAATGGCAGATTAAATTCAGCGCTGAAAAGATCGAAGTGATGATGCAGATAGGGAAAAATATTTCTAACTAAACAAACACAATGCTGGGTTCTAAATTAGGGGAAAAGGAGCTTAGAGTCAGTGTGGAGAGTTCACTGAAAACAGGCAAACAGGATGTTAGGAATTATTCAGAAAGGAATAGAGAATAAAACAGAAAATACCCTAATGCCACTATATAAGTTTACGGTGTGCCTACGCGCTGAATAGTGTGTGCAGTCCTAGTCACCCCAACTCAAACAAAATAAAGAACTGGAACAAGTGCAGAGAAGGGCAACAAAAATGATGAAAGGAATGGAATGGCTTCTGAATGAGAAGATACTTGAGAAGCTAGGGCTCTTCAGCTTAGAGCGCTCATCCCCTCCAGGTGAGCAGGGCTCCACCCCACAGCCACAAGCCAAAGGTGCACGCCCGCCCCCAGCGGCGACAAAAGGGCGCTGGCCGTTTTGTGGCCACTGTGAGGCCGGAGTGAGGACCTATGATGCCTCCCTATACCTCCCTCACCTCCTCGCCCTCTATCACCTCCCTCCTTCTAGCCTTTCTCACGCACCCCCTCCTTCTCCCTCTTCCATCACCAGCGGCCTTTCTCCAGCCAACCTACCCCTTATTCTCACCCACGCCCATCCCCCCTCCCCACCCTCATCCCCCCTTACCCATTCCCCCTAGGCCCAAACCCGC
>QEPC01014166.1:275178-297151 GCA_003113815.1 Sphenodon punctatus | reverse complement strand
TGACCCTGAGCCCCGCTTGCCTCCTCCCCACAGCAGCTGCTGCTTTAGCCTCTCAAGTCTCAAAGCAGGGCCAACCATCGCATAAATGTACTTTATTAGTGATGGGGGAAAGGGACCCCCCCCACCAAACCCTGGCAGGGGATAGGGTGCACATGACCCCCAGCTGGTCCAGGACACATGGACACCCACAGCATGAGGGCACAATGGAAATCTCAGGGGGATGGAGCTGTGGGCACACAGAGAAGGTGATGGGGTCAGGCGGATGAGGTAGCCAGCAACAGGGATGCAGATGACAGTGCAGCGACTGTGCAGTGGCATGGGGGGGGCAGCGGGCAGTGCACAGTCATGGGAAGCAGGGAGTGGGAGGCAGTGAGGCACAGCTCAGGGACAGTTCAGTGACTGCTCCAGGAATGGAGGCACCTGTGCAAGACCCTCCCAGGTGAACAGGCCCCTGCGGAATCCCCGTGAACGCATATGAGCATCCACCAGGGAGCAGGGCAGGAGTTGATTGGCAGTGACGGCCACAGCCCTCACAGCTGGTAGGTTCCTCGCCAATTGAAGGGCACTGAGCTCCGCAGCGGTAGGTGTCCCGGTCAGGAGAGGTCCACCAACATTGGGGGGCAGCAAACCCAAGTCCCAAAGTGGGGCCTGCAAGTCCGAGGCCGGTCGCGGGACGCCACGGGCACGCAGGAAGGTGAAGGTGTAGTCGGCTGCAACAGGGGGACCCCCAGACTGTAAGGCAAGCCTGTACTCGGGTCGTGCTGCCACCAGGTGAATGGCCGTGATCTCCTCAGCAGTCCACGGCATGACAACGGCGGGTGGGTGCCCTCACAGCAATTGCCACAGGAGGGTGAAGCCAAGCTCCAGGGCACATCCCCAGCAATCTGGGGCCCCAACTTGATGTCCCATCAGCCACATGTACTGTGACAGGAGCTGGAAGCCATCTGCCACCGACTGGGGGTCGGTCAACAACAGCTACACGTTGGGGCTCTGCCATAGGGTTCCCAACAGCATGTCTGCACAGGGCGACCACCCCTCCATGCCCCCATCCCCAACCAAGGGCCCTGCACAACACCCTGCCACCACTGACATGAGGACCGCTCTAGAGGAGGCACAGGAGTGAGATGGAGGGTGGCTGTGATGGAGCCGAGCACGGAGAGTGTAGCTCCCCGAACCCAAGTGTGACCTTGCATGCCTGAGATAGGCCGGCCTGCTGGAGTGGGGACTTCCCAACCCGCACACTGGACAGACGAGTTCCAGCACAGGTGATGACAGATGAGCGAGGCCATGGCTGCCTAGAGCGCGAAGCCAATCATGCAAGCCAGGCACCATATTGCCAGTGAGCACAGCTGCAGCATGCCAAGGCAGCCCATTGCAGTGACGAATGTAGAGCAGGTGCAGATGCAGTGGTACCCCGGGGTGCATGGGGCCAGCCCACAGTCAATGGGGAGGGGGCCAGCACCCATGGACAAGTCGGTGCCCCTGCTGACCTATCCCCCCTGGCAGGCAGACGGCCGGCACATGCTGGGGGATGAGCAGCCAGGCCAGAGACCCAGTGACAGTGCCCAACACCCCCCTAGTTGAGCACCAATTGTTGGCCCATGAATACAGGGAGACACAGTACATAAGCGACCCGATGCAGGTGGTCAGGCGTGGCGAGTAGAATGAGGTGGATGAGGTTGAGCGGTGTATAGAGCAGAGGAACACATAGCAGAGAGGACACAGTGGTGGATCAGGGATACACGGGGTGTGGAGGCCGGGGGCACAGGCCACGCAGTGGTGCACGGATAGACCAGGGTACAGGCGGCTGCTGGCAGCTAAAGCAGGGGCCAGTCACAGCGGTGCAGGCCATGGCAGATTGGTACCATGCACCCAGAGGAGCAGGGTCTACACTGTAGTGCTACCACACCCGATTGATATCAGGGGGTTCCTGGGAGTGGGGATCTGTGGAACCATGCTGCCGGAGGACGAGCCCACTCAGGCCACAACCATGCTGTTGACCGCCCTGAGCGCTGGTTTCACACTGCTGCATCTACTGTTCCAGCAGGTGTCCCAGCTCCTCCTGCTAGGGCGCCGCTACTTCCTCCAGGGGGAACGGCATTGGAGGGCTGCAAACCTGCAGAGGGTAGTGACGGTGCGACGCCATGTTGGTCACTGCAGTGTCCTCGCACACCTGGCTGGTCCTGGCCCATTGGCCCCTGAACCTGTACGCATGCCGCATGACTGTTCCAACCCGGCAAATGCACTGGACACGTTCCCGCACCAACAACTGGTGGGAGAACTTGTTGGCTACCTGGACAGATGAGGAATGGACGGACCACTTCCAAATGAACCGCTCCCTCCTGACCCGGATAGTGGAGCTCCTGAACCCCCATCTACGGAGGTGGGAGACCAACATTTGCTATCTACTGCCACCAGGGATGTGACTGGCCATGGCGGTGTGGAGGCTGGCCACCCCTGCTTCATGCAGGAGTGTTGGGGAGCAGTTTGGGGTGGGGATGGCCACCGTGAACAGGGCACTCCTTGACATGTGTGACCTGATCGTGGAGCTCCTCCTCGAGTGGGTTATTCAGCTCTGAGATCCTGAGGAGGTGATACGCGGCTTCGAGGATCTGGGTTTTCCCCATTATATTGGGGCGATCGACAGCACCCACATCCCTATCATACGGCCCCACATGCAAAGATCAACTACATGAACAGGAAGCAGGCCTTCTCCATCAATCTGCAGGCTGTTGTGGATCACAGGAGCCTATTTATAGACGTGTACATGGGTCAGTCGGGGAGGAGCCATGATGCACGTATACTGCACGCGTTCCTGTTCTACGCTTGCATATTCAATGGGGAGATCGCCCCCAACCTGTACCGTGTGATAGAGCGCGTTGCCATGGCCCCTGTTGTGATAGGGGACCCCGCCTACCCGCTCAGCCCGTGACTCTTGAGGGCCTATCCAATGGTGCGCAACCCTGACCACTGCATGTTCAATGAGTGCCTATCGTCCGTACACAGCATAGTGGAGTGGACCTTCGGCCAGCTGAAGATGCGCCTGCGCCTATTGATGAACAGGAGCAAATTTGACCTAGACCACACCCCCATCCTTGTCCTGGCTGCATGCATCTTGCACAACATATGCGAGACTGGCAGAGCCACCCTGGACAACCCCCCACCTGTACAGAGGGCAGGCCCCGTGCCCCTGTACCAACGTGTCCAGGGCAAGGCATTCTCGAGGATCTCCAAGGAGAACAAGGACGCACTCTGCTGCCGCATCATTGCCCAGGTGGCAGACAATGGGGCCGTGCCCAAATCACCCCCCTTGGTCATGACCTTGTAAACCCCATCAATAAACCTTGTTGATCCCCTTAACATTTATCCATGCCTTCATGCCTTGTGTGGATAAGGGGGTTCCAGGCACCGGTCCACTGCCTTGACTGGGTGCGAGCGCCCTCCCTTCTGGACAGCTATGGGTGCAGTGGCTGTCCAGTGTCCTGCATGCCACCTCTCACTGGTCTGCCTGTGCTGTGTACCTCTGCACTCATTGCACACACCAGTGCTGCCTGCAGGCTGGGTGGGTGGCCCTCCGGCCCCATCGCCCAGCCCAGCGTGTTCACTGACCCTCACCCAGCCTGTGCCCCCCCTGCCAGTCCATCCTGCCCACTGGGTCTGAAACAGACAATGCGACATGGAGGTACATTAACAGCTGTTTTTATTAGGGGACACTATTCACAAGGGGATGGGGATTGCTATTTTCGGGGGTGGACTTACCCCCACTTGGCTGCACCACCGGGGCTTGCCTCCCAGCGGGTCTTTGCTACTGCTGAGCACAGCGATCAGTGAGCGGACGGCCCGGGCTCCCTGTTATCCACAGGCTGCTCCACACCAGCCTCTGGTGCAGGGCCTTGCGAGGAAGAATAACCATGGGGTGAGAATCCCACATGTGCACATGTCACCTTCCCTTGCCAGTGCCAGGCCCACTGGGGTTCCCAGGAGCAGCCTATGGGCCCCCTCATCCCCTCCCGGCTCCCGATGGAGTGGTGCTCCCCACCCTCAGGGGTCAGGGGTGCTGTGGCCTTACCTGAGGCGGTGGGGCAGCAGGCATGGGTGGTTGGTCATCCTGGGGTGCCAGGTCGTTGGGTGGAGGCGTTGGTTCCCAGTGGAGGGGTCAGGGTTTCAGCTGTGGGGGAACCAGGAGGAGTGCAGCCTGGAATGGCAGCCCCACCGGCAGATTGTGTGGACCTATGTGGGGGAAGGGAACCCTTTGGACCAGACCCAGGAAGGGACGCTGCTGGGGAAACCATGGTTGGCCGAAGTGCAGGGGAGGGGGCACCTGCACTAGTGGGTGGGTGCCTTGGTGTCTGTTGGTCACCATCCCTCCGTCCGTGGCCTGGCGGCCCCTGTCGCACTGGGGGTCACGCCGCAGGGCCACCACTGTCTCTCCCATGAGGTCCATGACCCGTGCGGCCTGACCCTCCAGCATGGCACGGGCGTGCACTGCCTCCGCTCTGTCCAGGCACTGCTCGCGGTGGAGGGTGGCAGCCTGGCACCTGTCCCAGAGGTGCTCGGTGTGGGACCGGGTCAGCATAGCTGCCAGGATCTCCCGGTCCCTTTCCCCCTCCCCTCTTAGCAGCTCCCTGGTGAGCGCT
Source organism: Sphenodon punctatus (assembly GCA_003113815.1). Lineage (NCBI taxonomy): Eukaryota > Metazoa > Chordata > Lepidosauria > Sphenodontia > Sphenodontidae > Sphenodon > Sphenodon punctatus. Next base: position 292,514 of record QEPC01014166.1, on the reverse strand, counting down.
AGCTCCTGGGAGTGCACTTCGGCTACCCTTCTGGATTCCTTGAGCATCTCCCTGCCCAGGTCCTCCTTCTGCCACTGGTTCCTGGCCCGCATCTCCCTGTGTCTCTCCGTGCTGCCGGCAGCTGCACCCCTCGCACGAGCGGGTCGCTGTTCTGTGAAGGAGAGGTTGCATCCCGTGTTAGTATGCCTGCCCGGTGAGCAACACTGCCCCCACCTCAGTTCCTGGGGTGTGATGGAGGGCGGCCCCCCCTGTTGTTGGTGCTCTGTTTTGTTGCTCCCATGTGCGGCCCTCCCCCTGCCCTGCCATTGCATGGGATCCTCCACCAGCTGGGGCTCACTGCCAGTAGGGCCAGTGACAGTCATGTGTTCTGTGGCACCCATTGTGGCACCCAACAACACTCCCGTTTGCTCCCTCCGGCCCGACCCCTATAGGGTACGGGCAGGTGGGGGTGCGGGTTCCCGCAGTGCTCGTGGAGTACCGGGGCATCCGCTTGAGTCTTGCATCCCTGCAGCCCCTGTGCTGCCGGTGCCCTACGGCTGTGCACCCCCTCCGTCCTGTTCCATGTCTGGTCCCCCCCCCCGCTGGCCTCCCCCCTGTGTCTCTTTCCCTGAGTGTGTGTTCCCTGGCACCCCAGTGGGGTCCTGCCCTGTCTTCCCCCCCAACCCATGGCCGTGCAGGCGCACCGGTGTGAGGCCACCGGGGCAGTGTGCCCCTCTGGTGTGGTGCCCTGTGGTGTTATGTGGGCTGGCAGTCCCGGTTCAGGTGTGAGGCACGCAGGCCCGGGGGCCTCCCTCCCTGCCCTGTATGGCTGCCCACCTCCACACTGTGCCCCCCTGTGGCCCCTTGGCCAGTTTGGCCTACCATAGTGGTGCAGCTCACTGGGTAGCAGGGGTGCAGCCAGCCCCTCCTCGACCACCTCCTCCTCCATGACCTCCACCTCATGCACCTCCAGGCAACCATGAGCTGCAATGGGAACAGGAACCCGTTAGTGTTTACCGGCACCCCGGTCGCTGCGACTCTGCCCAGGGCCTCCTCCCCCCTGGGACTGATGGGCCAGTCGTACCTGGATCCTGTTCCTCCACCTCCTGGGGGCTGTCCCAGGTCTCAGTGGGCTCCATTTGCCCCCCTCCCTTCCCCGTGACTGGGCAGCCTGTGGGTTTTGTGGGCACACGCGGAGGGCGGTGTTACCATGAGTGGATCCTCGGGACGTCTCCTCCCCCTGTGGGATGGGACCCTTCCCTCCTGCTTCCTGGCTGACCTCGCCGGGGGCAGCACCCCCCTGCTCCAGGGGGTCCAGCGGGGGTGGTGGTTGTGTGGTGGCCCTCCGTCTGCCCCTGACAAAGGTGGTGCCGTGTGTGCGGGAGGTCACAATGTCCCCATCCATGCAGAGGAACGCGTCCAGCTCCTCCTGGAACCCAGTTGTGTGCATGGTATGGCCGGACATGAGATTGTTGTCCTTGATACACTTGTATCCGGACCTCAAGTCCTTTGCCTGCCGCATGCACTGGGAGACATTCCTATTGTACCCCTGCCACTGCATCTCCTGGGTGATGGCTTCATAGACCTGTCTGGTCTTGTAGCTGCGCACCAAGTCATGCTGGACCCTTTCGGGCATCCACATGCGTATGAAGCCCCTGGTCTCTTGCCTGGACCAAAAGGTCCCCCTTTGGGGACCTGCGTGTGGGGGGCCTTCCAGCTTGGTGGCAGAGGGCCCAACCGGTGGCTGTGGCAGCTGTGGAGGTGGTCATCTCCTGTAGGGGGTATTGCATGGAGGTTACTCTGCATCCTGCTGCCCCCCTCCGCACCCCTGTGGGGCCTCCCCTCTCCTCTCCCCCCTGGAGTGACCTTCTGCTTACCTGACTGTCGGGGGGGCCCTCCTCGGCCGTCTCCCCAGTGGTGCAGTGCTCTGTTGTCTGGGTGCTGTCCTGGGGGGATGGGGACAAGGGTTAGCTGGCTGCCACCTGCCCTGAGTTCCCTTGGGCATGGTGCTGGTGCTGGGGCATGGCCCTCCCTTCCCTGATTAGTGGGGGTCCCCTCACTCTCACCTCACTTTCACTGCTGCTCCTCTCGACGTGCCCTGTGGCTGTGCTGTGCTGGGGTTCAGCGGCCATTGTGTGCCTTCAGTCCTGTACCAGGAGACGTGTGCTGTGGTTAGCTGTGATGCATTCCCCCCCTGGACTAGCGACCTGGCCCACCCCTGCACCAGCTGGCCAGGACCCCCCCCTGCACCAGCTGGCCGGGACCCCTTTCCTGGGTGCTCCTGAGTCCCCATGCTCACCCAGCCTTGTCCTGTGTGTGATGTGGCGCTGGCTCCCTTGGTCTTGTCAAGGGCTGTCCTCCAAGACATCGTGGGAACCGGCGCACCCGTATCATGTTTCTGCCCTCCTTTATGGGCTCCCGACTGGATGTCCAGCATCACCTCCGGTGGGAGTGTCTGCGTGGGGGCACGTGCGTGACCTCTCGTGCCATCGCACTGCGGTCCCGCCGGTCTCGTCCCCGTGGGTATGGGTGTTTTGGTTTTTACATGGATGTTCGGATGTTGAACACCCATTTCCACCAATGGAGCGTACCTACTCCCTCCCAGCTGCTCCATGAGTGTTGGTGGGTGGGTCGTGCACACGCACCCACCCGCTCGTGGACGTTTACACGGACGTTCTCCCACCCATCCGATGGATGTTTATGGGTGTTCGTGGGTGGGTGCCGTCCATGTAAAAGAGGCCTTAATGTACAATTAACTTGTGGAACTTATTGCCAGAGGATGTTTTGAAGGTCAATAGTGTAACTGGACTATAAAAAGAACTGGATACGTTCTTAGAGGACAGGTCCATAAATAATTATTTGAGAAGTTGGTCGGGGGACAACAGCCTCTCACTGTCCAGAGGTGGGAGTAAATAGCAGAGAAGGGATCACTGTATTATGACCCACATTGTATAGTTCTCTGAAATGACCGAGAGTGGCCACTGTTAGTTACAGGATGGTGGGCTGGATGGATCATGGGCCTGACCCATTATGACACTTAAGAACATAAGAAGTGCCATATTGGGTCAGACAAATGGTCCATCTAGCCCAGCATTCTGTCTCCGACAGTGGCCAATCACTGTGGCTTGGGAGAAGCACCCAACAGGTCACAATGGGTGATCCATTCCCTGTTGTTTTCCCCCAGCTCCCGTCATGTTCCCTGATCCTGTCTGGCTAATAGCTGCTAATGGACCTATCTTCCAGAAACTTGTCCAAACCTCTTTTAAACTCAGCTATAGTACTGGCCATTACCACAACCTCTGGCAGTAGAATTATACGCTGAGTGAAATAATATTTTCTTTTTTTTGTTCTAAACTTGCCATCCATGAGTTTCACGGACTATCCCCTAGTTCTAGTACTAGCTGAGCGGGTAAGTAACTGCTCCTTGTTTATTAGTTCCACACCACTCATGATTTTATAGACCTCTATCATATCTCCTCTCAGTCATCTCTTCTCCAAGCTGAAGAGCCCCAACCTGCCAAGCCTCTCCTCATACGGGAGCCCTTCCATGCCCTTGATCATTTTTGTTGCCCTTCTCTGTACCTTTTCTAGTTCAGCATGTCTTTTTTGAGATGAGGCGACCAGAACTGCACACAATATTAAAGGTGTGGTTGCACTATTGATTTGTATAGAGGCATTATGACATCCTCAGTTTTAGTCTCTATCCCCTTCTGAATAATTCCTAACATTCCATTTGCTTTTTTGACTGCTGCTGCGCACTGTGCTGTGGATTTAATTGTATGGTCCACAACCACCCCCATTCCTTTTCCTGAGTGGTAACTCCTAGCTTAGTACCCAGCATTGTGTACGCATAGTTTGGATTATTTTTCCCTACGTGCATCACTTTGCACCTGTCCACATTAAATCTCATTTGCTATTTAGATGCCCAGGCACCCAGTGTCGTAAGATCCCGTTGCAGTGTTGCAGAAGTTCATATTAGATCCCAATCTAATATGAACTTCTTATGTTCATATTAGATTCTCGTACTATTCTGTAGACACTACAAAAAAGACAAGGGTAGTGTATATTTATCATGGTTGAATGATATCCATATAAATTATATACTCGTTCTTTCATATCTATGATTTGTGATGTTCCCTCTATAATACAATCTCCTTGTTTTTATTTTTCTCTTTTTAAACAGATGCTTTTGTGGTCGGCCAACAAAGTATTTGAAGAACTTACAGATATTGAGCGACAGTTTCACAAAGCATTGTACACTATTCGAATATATTTGAACTGTGAAAGATATTCCGTTGGTCTGCTGGACATGACCAAAGAGAAGGTCACTGTCATTTTATATATTTGTTAAAAATGTATAATTCATTTCATTCCAAATCATTGCCAAAATCTTCCCCCTCTATCTGCCTAATCTGTTTTTGGCAACTATTTCTAAGGTTCCTCTATCCATGGGATTTATTTGCCTAGTTACTGCATTTCAAGTGGCATGACCTTACAGATGACATGTTAGGAAGGATGTGGGCACTTGCCTTCCGGATTTTCAGCCATTCCTCCTTGGATCCCTCAGATCCCCTTAGCTGGACCCTTGTACTTTCAGAGTGGCATGGGAATACATCTAAGAAAGTTTGAGGGAACACTGCAAACTTACTCGTTCACATCTCAGCACTCCCCCAGACCTCCTTAGCTCTGTGGGTGTTTTCACGTCCATACCTCTGCTCTGCCTCACCCACAGGCAGGCTGTCTATTTAAAGGCGACCCACCAGATGTGCAGGCAGAGCAGAAGTGGAACAGACTGTCTCTGCTCTGGGGCAGCCCTGCTGGAAATGCTCTGGAACATCCAGAAGCACCGCCAGCGGAGTGGGCATCCCAAATCTGGAGCACTGGCCAGAGGCAGGGCTGCTGTTGGAATGAAACTGAGACATACTTGCTTTGAAATCTCTGTGTAATTATTTATAGGAGTTCTATGATGAATGGCCAATCAAGTTGGGAGAAGCAGAGCCTTATAAAGGACCAAAGACACCAGATGGCCGAGTAAGTACCATTTTTCTGGTTAGAAATAGTAAATTTATGGAATACAGTTATACAGTTTAATGTATAGTTTTCTCATTTTCTATTTAGGAAATCATCTTTTATAAGATTATTGATTATATTTTACTTGGAAAAGAAGAAATCAAAGTCATTCCGTGAGTATTTATTGTCGGCCTGCTAAATAGTTATAAGCAGAACAGCGTACAATTCTAATGCATTTAGGGCCATGCAATTAACTTTATCTCCTTCTCCTTCTAAAGGACACCTCCAGCAGACCACTGGTGTCTTATCAGCGGGTTGCCAACTTACGTTGCTGAAAATGGATTTGTAAGTTAATTGCAATATTGTAGAATTTTTGAGGGAATCAAGATTCTCACAGCTATTGGGAAAATATTCCCAGTATTTATTTATTTATTTATTTACATTTATTAGCCGTCCCCTCACGCCCATGGCATCTCGGGGCGGCTTACAACACACAATGCTGTTAGTTCAGTATTGACTAAATAATTGAAAATTCAAAATTGCTAGAAGAGACTCTAGTGATAGTTTCAGAGTTAGAGCTGCCATGAGAAAAGGAAGCTAACCAATAAGATGGAGCTGCATGCTCAGAGGGTCTAGGAACCATGGGATTTTGCCACAGATAAGAGGGGATGGAGGATTCATGTCCATTGTTGACTGCACAGACATGCAAACCTAGCCTCCCAATAGAGTGTTTTGCTGTCAGCTCAGCAAACAGATAGTTGTGGAACGATTTGGCCTTCTCACAACTAAGCACACATTAAATTAGATGCAACCATGCAGATCCACCCCTCCCACACACATGCAAACACCTGTCTGAACGTGACTTGTTGGGGGGGAGGGGCGTTCCATGCACGATCAACCCATGGCCACTCACGGAGCATCGGAGAAAAATCCAGGCTGCTCTGTGCGGGGCACATGCATCTATGGCCTGTTTGAAAATGTCAAAGAGAAAAAATAGTTAAGGTGACAGATTCCATTGGACCAAATTCTGTTGATGATTGTGCATCAAGATATCAAGCATCACAGGGCTCTTCTTCAGTTCACTGCAGCTATTGTTGATCCCATGATTATTTTTCTAACAGTAAAAGTGAATTCCTTCTCCCTGAAATTCCCTGTGCTGTTCAGATTCGATTGAATGTTCTTCTTTACTTCTTACTGTAAAACTCTGAACAATCACCCTGTGCATTGTTACGCAACGGCTATGCTTAATTAGTTAAGAAAATAAAACTACACTTAATGCGGGTTAGGTTTGGAAGTATACACACACTCTCTCTCAGCAAACGCCAGCAAGAGAGGAAATGACCTGTTAGGTCATTAATCTTCTTACCAGCACTCAGTGCTCACACTTTATTAATAGCCAGAGCAAGGGTGGCCTTTCCTCGTGATAGCATTAGTGAGAACTGATTTTTACATCCCAGCTGTCACCCTTCCAGAGAAGGGACCCCTGCCTTACCTCACCTTTCTTCTGTCTGGGGCAGGAAGCTCTGCTTGCTTGCACTTGTCTCTACCCCCGAAGGCAGGGACACTCACTTTAGCCTACATGGAGGGAGAGCATGGGGAGATGCAAGGTAGATCTGGGGTGCTGGAGAGCAGGCAAGAAATTGGAGGAGAATCCCCATGATTAGGAGCGTCCCTTGCTGCAGTTCAGAGGCTGACATCAGACTCCCTTGTGGTGGAGCCTTTCTAGGTGCAAAAAGAGGGCAGGGACTGGCCATGCTGCTTATTGGCCAGAGGTAAAGGGATGCTAGCAAGGACTTATCACAGTTGTGGAATAATCTCCACCATTGTGAATAAATACTGGTAATTCAGAAACAGAGGGTTGTTTGTTTGTTTTTGAATTAAGATGATTAAAATAAAATCAACAGCACAGCTCCCTATTTCATGTAGGCATTTCTAGTCTTCAAATTTGATTTGGTTAGGTTAAGAGAACTTGGTGCCAGATGATTACAATTTATTGGCCCCAAAATATGTCAAAATGACCCCCGATTCAGACATCCAAACTTAAAAGAAAAATGAACAGTAATACGTTGAAACACACAAATTGATTTTTTGCATGACTTTTGAGTTACGTAAGCTATTGAGAAACAGAAGACTATTCCTCCAAAGCCATTGACTTCAGTGGACAATTAGTCTCCTGTTTCTCAATAAGTTTTACAACTCAGAAATCATACAATGACTTCTACTTCAATGACATCATACCTCAATGAAAGTCAATGGTTCTGGGCACAATCCTCCATCATTAAAGTCAAAGGGAACTGAACCATTGACTGAGCTACTGACGTCACATTGTGGACTAAGTCATTGACTGCACCTGCAGATAGGATTGGACCTTTAGCCTTCAATTTCTGAATAACCTGTGTGACTCAGAAGTTATTAAGCATTCTTTCTCTGCTTTTCATACCATGAGGCTACAACATGAGGCACCATATGTAAAGCAAAATAAATTCAGAATTATAAAATGTATTGCAAAATATATTGCAAATGCTATTTCTGTATTTCCATTAACTACAATAATCTGTTAATTAATTTGTTGTTGGAAATAAATATGCATTTTGGAAATGCCAGTCTGTTCAGTTAATACTCATACTATGAATAAACAATGTTTTTCACTCCCTTTTCTTAACACTACAGATTTGTAATATGATGAATGCACCTGCAGATGAATATTTCAATTTTCAGGTAATAACATACTAGTTCTTTTATTGAAATGATTACAGGAAATTCCCTGATGTCATCTACCCATCAATCCATCAGTCTAGTGCTTCATTTGTAAAACAAAATGGACCATCCTGCCTCTGTGCAGCTGAATATAAAACAGGAGTTCTTGTGATTTATAAATTATATGATGACCAACACAGGGTGTGGTGTAGGAAAGTCATTAATGAAACCAAATAAACCATTTCTGGCTTTTGTTCCCAGAAATTTAATTGTTGGGCTGGAGCCCTAGAAAGCTCCCCAGCTCCCCCTCCCCACACACACAAATTAAGCCCTGCATTAGTCATAAAGCTAATTGTGTAAACATTTGTATATTACAGTATGTGATGCTGGTTGTTAATTTTGTTGTAGTAATTTGAAATCTTTTTATACCAGCTTTAACAACTGCAATATTTATATATTTATTATTTTAATAATAATTTAATACTAGTTAAATATTTTAATATTTATTATTAATAATGATGATGAGTATTTATTTATATAGCACCAGTTTCTGGCACTTGTACAATCAGTAGTTATAGACAAAGGCCTTACAATTTATGAGAAACAAGGGGAGACAGGGGGAGGGTGAACATCTGGAGAGACAATTCATGAGATTGAGAAAATACAGGTGCACGTGCTTCACTTAGTTACAGGGAAGAGATTCTGAGGGAGCGAGGGATGAGGATGCAGTTTCATTCATGACAGGCCTTTTGACTCATGACCAGGGAAAGCCTGACAGAAGAGGTAGGTTTCAGGAGGGATCTGGAAGTTGGGAGGGAGGGAGCAGAATAAATGTATCCAGAGAGGGAATTCCAGACATGGGGAGCAGCAAGAGAGAAGGGGTGAAGACATTTAGAGGAGCAGGGGAGTTGCAAGCAGGTGAGGGCAGGGGCAGAGGAGGAGCAAAGCTCCTGGGCAGGAATGTGGCGGGATACAAAAGTGGAGAGAGATGGGGGAAGCCAATGTAGGTCAGAGAGGAGGGACTGAACATGGTCAAAGCAATGGGCAAAGTAGATGACTTTGACAGCTGAGCATTGAACAGAGATGAGGGGGGCAAGATCAGAGTAGGGGAGACCAGTAAGGAGGAGGTTACAATAGACAAGGCAAGAGATGACTACAGCATGGACTAGGGTTTTTGTAGTGGCAACAGTAAGGCAGGGCCAGATTTTAGCAATATTATACAGGGCAAAGCAGCAGGATTTGGCAACAGCCTGGATTTGAGGCGTAAAGTAGAGGGAGGAATCAAAAGTAAATGCCAGGCTACACACCTGGGACAGGCTGGATGGTGACACCCTCGGTGGAAACTGAGAGAGGAGTAGATGAAGAGTTTGGTCTTAGCCATATTAAACTTGAGATGGCGGGGGAGGGGTAGATGACAGCTACACGGAGGTGGAGGGGAGAGTAGAGGTGAATGCAATGGGCCTCAAAGGAAGAGAAAGAGGGAGAGGGAGGAGGGCTGAGGGGTTGAAACTGGCAAGATTTGGCGAGGAGCAGGCCGACACCACCAGTGGTGCCTTCAGAACGTGGTGCGTGGATGAAGGAGAGGCCACCAAGGGAGAGGGCAGCAGGACTGACAGTGTTTCAGGGGGGAATCCAGGTTTCTGTAAGGGCAAGGAGCTGGAGAGAGTGGGGGAGGAAGAGGTCATGGATGAATGATGCTTTCTGGATGGAAGAGCAGCAGTTCCAGATGGCACAAGAGAAAGGTAGCTGTGATGGAGCAGAGGGAGACAGGGGATGGGGATAAGTTTGGGGAGAGGGAACAGTGGTGGGAGTGGGGAGTAGGTGAGGGGGGCTGGGAGATGGGGAGGTGGAGGAAAGTTGCTCCAAAAGGGGAGCTGGGAGAGAAGAAGTTTAGGAGATAAGGAAGAATGAAGAGGTCCATGGAAGCAGACTAGATATTTACTGCAGGCAGAAGACAGGATTGATGCAGCGATGCGAGGAATGGTGTAGCAGAATGTCACAGGACCTCTACTGGCTCTGAAAGGGCTGCAAAATGGTACTAAAAATACTAAAAATGCAAATATTCAAAAACAGTATTACTCATTTTAAAGAAATTGCAACATTTCCTATTTTATTTTATTTGGCTTTTTTATAGAAAGAACCTGTGGATGAGACAGGCTGGCTTGTCAAAAATGTCCTGTCTTTACCTATTGTCAACAAGAAAGAAGAAATTGTTGGAGTAGCTACATTTTACAACAGGAAAGATGGAAAACCCTTTGATGAATATGATGAACAGATCACTGAGGTACTCTTAATTAGAGGAAAGGCCTTCACATAATTACTTGTTGTTGGAGTGAGATACTACTCTTGTAAAAGCTCAGTCAGAAATAACTAAGGATTATTTTTGCTAACACAGGGAAAGTTTATCTTCTTTATTGCAATTTCCTAATTGAGCTGTGGGAAATTGTATGCTTTCTAATTAAACTAAGTATGTGCCACTAATCAGCAGTTAGTAGAACTACACCTCAATTTCATGATTGTAACATTAATAGGTGATTCACATCCCTACATAGAAAAATACGAATAAACCAGTTGTTTGCAAACAGAGTAGACAGAGTTGTTGGTGGGGTGGCTCTATACGTAAAAGATAACATTGAGTCAAGTACAATTAAAATTTTAAAGGATGCAAACTGTTCTATAGAATATCTATGGATAGAAATTCCAGGTATAAAGGGGAAGAGTTTCGCAGTAGAGCTATACTATCATCCTCCTGACCAGCACAGAGAAACTGATAAAGCAATGCTAAAAGAGATTAGACAGGCTACTAAAGTCGGCAACATAATAATAATGGGTGACTTCAATTACCCTAATATTGATTGGGTGAATGTTCCCTCGGGGCGGGACGTGGAGGTCAAATTTCTGGATGCCGTAAATGACTGCTTCCTAGAACAGCGGGTTCTGGAACCAACAAGAGGAGGAGCTATTCTAGATCTAGTCCTGAGTGGCACGCAGGACCTGGTGCAAGGAGTAACTGTGGCGGAGCCACTAGGCAATAGCGATCATAATATGATCACATTTTACGTAATTTCTGGAGTGAGAAAGACAAACAAAAGTACAGCAGTAGCATTTAACTTTAAAAAGGGAGACTATGACAAAATGAGGAAATTAGTTAAAAAGAAACTAAAAAGCTCAGTTACAAGGGCTACAAGTTTGCAAGAGGCATGGAGACCATTTAAAAGCACCCTTCTGGAAGCCCAGATTAAATGCATCCCGCAAGTTTAAAAAAGGAAGCAGGAAGACCTAAAATCTTCCACTGTGGCTAAATGGGGATGTGAAGGAGGCTATTAGAGCCAAAAAGGCATCCTTTAAGAAATGGAAGGCTAGTCCCAATGAAAATAATATGAAAGAGCATAAGCACTGGCAACGTAAATGTAAAGTGTTAATAAGGCAGGCCAAGAGAGATTTTGAAGGGAGGCTTGCTAAAGAGGCAAAAACAAGCAACAATTTTTTTTTCAAATACATCGGAAGCAAGAAGCCTGCTAGGGAGTCAGTTGGGCCATTAGATGACAAGGGAGTAAAGGGAGCACCCAGGGAGGATAAGGATGTTGCAGAGAAGCTGAATGAGTTCTTTGCATCAGTCTTCACTGCGGAGGATTTTGGGGAGGTACCCATGCCGGATCCTTGCTTTGTGGGCGAGGAATTGGAAGAGCTGTTACAAATCAATGTGATGTTGGAGGATGTTCTAGGGCAAATTGACAAACTGAATACTAACAAGTCACCAGGGCCAGATGGCATTCACCCCAGAGTTCTGAAGGAACTCAAATATGAAATCGCAGACCTACTGTTAGTAATTTGTAACCTGTCACTAAAATCTGCCACTGTACCCGAGGACTGGAGGGTGGCAAATGTAACCCCGATATTTAAAAAGGGATCCAGAGGCGATCCTGGAAACTACAGACCAGTAAGCTTGACGTCTGTGCCGGGCAAAATGGTGGAAACCATCATTAAGGACAGAATTACAGGGCATGTTGACAAACATGGCTTAATGGGGAAGAGTCAACACGGATTTAGTAAAGGTAAGTCATGCCTCACTAACCTGTTGGAATTCTTTGAGGGTGTAAATAAGCATGTGGACAAGGGAGACCCAGTAGATATAGTGTACCTGGATTTCCAGAAAGCATTTGATAAGGTCCCTCATGAGAGACTCTTGAGAAAATTAAAAAGTCATGGGATAGGAGGTAGTGTCTTACTATGGATCAGAAACTGGTTAAAAGATAGAAAGCAAAGGGTAGGACTAAATGGTCAGTTTTCACAATGGAGAGATGTAAAAAGTGGTGTGCCTCAGGGATCTGTATTGGGACCGGTGCTGTTTAATGTATTCATTAATGATTTGGAAAAGGGTGTTAAGAGTGAGGTGATCAAATTTGCAGACGACACCAAGTTATTCAAGGTAGTTAAAACACGAGCAGACTGTGAGGAACTGCAACAGGATCTTACGACACTGGGTGCCTGGGCATCTAAATGGCAAATGAGATTTAATGTGGACAAGTGCAAAGTGATGCACGTAGGGAAAAATAATCCAAACTATGCGTACACAATGCTGGGTACTAAGCTAGGAGTTACCACTCAGGAAAAGGATCTGGGGGTGGTTGTGGACAATACAATGAAATCCACAGCGCAGTGCGCAGCAGCAGTCAAAAAAGCAAACAGAATGTTAGGAATTATTCGGAAGGGGATAGAGAATAAAACTGAGGATGTCATAATGCCTCTATACAAATCAATGGTGCGACCGCACCTCGAATATTGTGTGCAGTTCTGGTCGCCCCATCTCAAAAAAGACATAGCTGAACTAGAAAAGGTACAGAGAAGGGCAACAAAAATGATCAAGGGCATGGAAGGGCTCCCGTATGAGGAGAGGCTTGGTAGGTTGGGGCTCTTCAGTTTGGAGAAGAGACGACTGAGAGGAGATATGATAGAGGTCTATAAAATCATGAGTGGTGTGGAACTAATAAACAAGGAGCAGTTATTTACCCTCTCAGCTAGTACTAGAACTAGGGGACACTCCATGAAACTCATGGGTGGCAAGTTTAAAACAAATAAAAGAAAATATTTTTTCACTCAGCGTATAATTGGGTTGTGGAATCTACTGCCAGAGGCTGTGGTAAGGGGCAGTACTATAGCTGAGTTTAAAAGAGGTTTGGACAAGTTTCTGGAAGATAGGTCCATTAGCAGCTATTAGCCAGACAGGATCAGGGAACATGATGGGAGCTGGGGGAAAACAACAGGGAATGGATCCCCCATTGTGACCTGTTGGGTGCTTCCCCCAAGCCACCATGATTGGCCACTGTCGGAGACAGGATGCTAGGCTAGATGGACCATTGGTCTGACCCAGTATGGCACTACTTATGTTCTTATGTTATCCTACGGTGCCACACTCCACAAAGCGAAAGTTGTCTGTGCCACCTCTACCGCCTATGCCGTGCCTCTGCGACACCCCTGCACCCTCTGCTGAGCTGTTGTGTATAGGCTAGTACTAGGCTTTTGGTGGGCGAGATAGGTAGTGGAAGGGTTGAGTTTGGGTTGGGAGGGTTGTTACGACCCGTGTGAAGTTCTTTGTTTTAATTGTTTTTTATATTTATATTTTACATAGTACGCCGCCCTGAGCTGCCTAGGCAGTAGGGGGCAGGATATAAATAAATAAATAAATAAATTAAATAAAGCACAGGCAGGGCAGCAGTGGGACTCGGGAGTTCCTTTGCTTCTTCTAGTAGCAACTACTAGTGCAGCACGGGCTCTTCGGTGGGAGAGGAAAGGATGAGATGGAGATCTGAGCTGAGAGGAGAGAGACTGTGCCTGTGCATTCCTCTGGGCGCTGGCGAAGTGGCCATGAGACAGTAGCACATGCACACTGCTTCCGGCTTCCTCCCAGTCCTTTTAACTCCTGGAATTAATTGCCCCAGGGTGGCATGCCACGCACTTTAGGAATCACTGGGATAAAACGTCTTTCCATCCCATGAGTGTTGTAGGATACTGTGGCAGAGTGTCGCCACAAACTGCCTCCCTTCATAGAACATGAATAAGGCAGTTGAAATGGGAACAGGGATACTGGCCCTTTAAATCAGCAGTAGACACTTCACCCAGGCCTATATAAAGAAGGCCTGTAGCACTCATAGTTGCAGGTAGCTGGAGATACTGAAGGAGCTAGACCTCTCCAGCTTGCAGGCTGCCAGGGCTAGGTAGCCCAATTCAGGACCAGCAGGAGGGACTTACTAAACTTCTTAAGCCCCAGGCTTCTAAGCAGTGAGTAGGCCACATCTCACAGAGGAGACAGAACCTCTGCACAAAGGTGTTGTCATTCCTTAATGGACTTTTGTTATTGTTATGCTTTATGTTTTAAGAGGAACCCACCCTTGATGGGAGAAGTTGTCCGTTGGTGGGTCTAGGCCTGGCTGTAGGGGTGAATGTGGAGGCCAGGTACAAATTTAGGGTACTAGACCCCAGATGAGTCAGGTACGGTAGACATCTCACTAATCCTGGGTAGGGCCAGAGCTGGTTCCCCAATTTTGTTGCACTGAAGTTGCTAGGTGCTTGATGAATGTTATTGTCACATAAGCACTTAGGATGATAATTATGCACATTATTTAAAGAGTGTTTCTGTCTCTAAAGGGGATGCTAAAAATGAAGCCATGCATTATGGCTGCATCATTGCCAATTTCCTCTGCTTTGTTTCAGTCTCTTACACAGTTCCTTGGATGGTCTGTTTTAAATACTGATACCTATGACAGAATGAATAAGCTTGAAAACAGGAAAGACATTGCTCAGGAAATGCTCATGTACCAGACAAAGGCTACCGCGATGGAAGTTCAATCCATACTGGTGAGTGTCTCTGCAGCACCAGAAAAGTGGGATGGGAATCTAGCTACGCGTCAACTTGCTATTTCATTCTCTCTTCATTTTTAGAAATACAAAGAGAAATTAAACACAGAGAATATTGCAGATTGTGATGAGAAGCAGCTTATCAAGATATTAGTAAGTAGTTTATTCTTAAGGTTCTGATGTGGTGTTTATATCAGTCACTCATAAGTCCCTTTGTGTTGTGCAAAATAATATGTATTCTCCCACGTGCTATATTAGTCACTGGTGCAGCCTTGCGGGGCTGTTGGCTCTTCAAGAATAGTGGGCACCATAGAATCCTAGAGATGGTAGGGGTCTCAGAGGTCATGTAGTTCAACCCCCTGTTCAGTGCAGGAAATCCACAGCTACAGCATCCCTGACAGTTGGCTGTTTGAAAACCTCCAGTGACGGCGAGCCCACCAATGCCCTAGGCAGTGTCTGTTCTGCTGTCAAACAACTCTTACTGTTAGGAAGTTCTTAATGTTTAGCTGAAATCTGCTTTCTTGTACTTTGAGCCCATTGGTTCTAGTCTAGTCCAGCCCTCAGGAGCAACAGAGAACAAGTCTGCTCCATCTTCTATGTGACAGCCCTTCAGAGATTTGAAGACGGCGATCCTGTCTCTCTTCTCTTCTCCAGGCTAAACATGCCCAGCACCTTCAACCTTTCCTCATAGGATTTGGTTTCCAGACCCCCGACCATCTTTGTCGCTCTCCTGTGAACTTGTGTCCATCTTAAAATGCGGTTCCCAGAAATGAACACAGTACTCCGAGTCCAGATTAGGTCTGGACAGCGCAGAATAGAGTGAAACGGTTACTTCTCGTGACTTGGACACTATGTTTCTTTTAATGCAGCCTAAAATTGCATTAGCCTTTTTAGCAGCTGCATAGCACTGCTGACTCATGTTCAGCTTGTGATTAACTACAACCCCAAGATCCTTTTCACATGCACTGCTGCCAAACCCAGGTATCACCCATCCTATACGTCTGCATTTGCTTTTTCTTACCTAAATGCAGAACTTTACATTTATCTCTATTGAATTTCATTTTCTTAGGTTTGGCCCAGCTTTCCATCATGTCAAGATCAATTTTAATCTTGTTTCTGTCATGGTGATGCTGGTATTGGGCATAGCAGTCTGGGCTGTAAAAAAGGCTGATAAGATATGCTGGGTGTGCTACAGCTAGTCCAGCAGACAAAGAGTTAACCTCTGAAGAGAAAGCAGAGAGTGGGTTGGTGACTTGGCCTTTAAAGCTTGGAGCTTGGGCATACCCACTCTTCCTGGTATAAAGGGAAGGCAGAAGCTGAAAGGATTCAGTCTGCCTCTGGACTCAATAGAGATAGGAGCTCCCTGGCAGTTGCAGAGAAGGCAAGAGCTCTGCCCAGGAAATAGTTGAGAGAGCTGGGACCTGGAGGGACAAGGGTTGCCTTAAGAGGTCTGGATTGAGGGAAAAAGCCTTCACCCTCCATGGACAGCAGGATCCTGTGTTTGCCTGTGGTGAGTACCAGTTAGGGCTAAAACATGGCTTGATTGTCTCGCCAGCTCTCAACGAGAAGGGTGGGGGGTCGTTCCCATCTCGCCACGGGATGAGACACGCCCCTCTTCTTGGCGAGAGCCGGTGAGAATCTGAGGGGGGCGGGGGTTGCAGGCAGGGGGGACAACTTGGGGCTGGAGGTGAGCAGGGGGCAAAGATAAGCCCCCGCCCAGCATCCCCACCTGAGGGGAAGGTGCGGGGCAGGGGTAGGGCAGGGATGTACTTTACCATCAGGGGGGTGGGGGCTTACCCCCTGTGGTGCTCCACGCCATGCTGGGCCCCTTCCTGGGTCTTCGGTTTAAAAGAACCCGCCCCCCCTCACCACACACATGCAGCTGGAGCATGCTCACAGTGCTGCTTGGCTCTGTGTGCCCTTTTCAAAGATGGCAGCCTCAGGGCCGCGCATGCTTAGAAGAGCTAATCGGCCCTGCAGGCGCCACCTTTGAAAAAGGGCATGCAGAGCCAAGCAGTGCTCTGAGCATGCTCCAGCTGTGGGTTTTTTGCTTTTTAAGCAGAAGACCCGGGAAGGGGCCCAGCGCCATACAGAGCACCAGGTGGGGAGACAGGACCCCTCTGGATTGTAAGTACACCCCTGTCCGTGTCGCCGCCCGAACATTTCCTCTTCCCCCCTCCCCCCGATGTGGAAGCCAGGCAGGGGTCGGAGATAGTCAGGGACTTGTCTTTGCCCCCTGCTCACCTTCATCCCCCCGCCCCCCGCGTGCGACCTGCCCCCCCCAAGTAATTTGCAAGAACTCGAGGGGGGGGCGAGAACACCCAAATTCCCCCCCCCATCTTGATCCTTGCAAATTTTTCACGAGAATCCCACCGCACCCCTCGTTTCAGCCCTAGTCCCAGTCAAGAGAGTTTGCCTGGCTGGAGAGACTTTGGGGGATGGTTCCGGTATTGTGAACTATGATTATGAAGATATTATGTTTGCACCAGAGGCTGCTGCCTGGCTAGAGAATTGATGGAGATTTCAAAGTAAAGACATCTCAAGCTAACTTCTGGAAGTGTGTTTTTATGAGGTTGATCCTGAGAACACTCAACCACCTGGCCCCGCCACACTGCTACCGTCAGCAAGTGCGTTACTACAAGTGATGGTGGATTGCCGCTGTCACAACTCGATCCGGACCAGGAAGCTGCTGGCAACCCGGTCAGGATCGGGTCCAACCACAAAACAAACATTCACGCGGCTGTGCTGGGTGGCGGGGTCAGCCGGCTGCATGTTTGTGCAGCTCCCCCCCCCCC
>QEPC01014166.1:197698-259006 GCA_003113815.1 Sphenodon punctatus | reverse complement strand
GGCCCTGCCCCCTCCACGCACCCCACCACCCGCCCTCCAGGGAGACAGGCGGGCGGCGGGGCCAATGCGGCCGCTGCGTTGGGCCATGGCGCGCAGCCAGACGTTACTTTTTTTGGTCCCCGCTGGGGATCTTTTTGACCACGCTTCCCGGGACATTCCCCCGGCTAGCCCAGGAAGCGTGGTTCAAATTGACCCATGTGCGGATTGACCGTGGCGAACATCTGGCGGCGGCCAAACAGACGTGCGAGACACATTGACCACAGGTGCGTATTCACCGTGGTTCACTGTGATCTCGTAACGTCTGAAAATACCCATGCATAGATAACCACCAAGGGTGGTTAAGGGGTGGTTAGCGTCATGTCTGTTTTCACCCAATGTCTTGGTTTTTAAAAAGGGAAATTTCCCCTTCATACCTCAACAGAGTGACCCACCACTGTAAAGTTCACTTTGAGCCTTTTGGTCACACAAGTTAAATTATTCAATTAGCCCATTCAAAAACTGTTATATTTTTTCAGCCTTCCTTTCCATCATGCCCATTCCTGCCACTGAACCCTAGCTGAAGCAGAGCTGTTGTGACCGAGCTTTTTGTCTGGGGCTCAAAAACGGTGGGGAGTGTGGGCATTCATCCCCACCTCACTCTCAAAGTTGGGAAGACGCACCCCCAGCTTCTTTATTTATCTATACCCCTAATGTGTTTGCTACCAGTTCAGCATTCAAGCATTTGACAAATCCAGTGAGTGTCTGTGTTTGATAGAGAAAAGAAAAACTATTTAATAAAAAACTCTGCCAAGGCTCTTCTCTGTCTCCAAGAGATTTCAGGCATAGAAATAATCATTTGTGAAATTATTTTAAAACAGTTTGAAAAATACTAATTTTAGGCCCTTTTTACCCGAGCCAGGACCACGCAGATCTGCTGCATGGGCGCCACCTGTATGACTGCCAAGGCGGGGTGGGGTGCATGTGCACTTCTGCACTACACACACCTCCACCCACCTCCACCCAGCCATCACCCACGCATGAAGCAACCAGCAAAAATTACGGTTGCTCCATGCGCAGAGGTGGGTAGGGATGGGTGCGCACCCACGTAATGGCAGCCCCCCCCGTGCTCCCCTGTACTGGCGCACACACCCATCCCCCCCCCGCACCACAGCCTGTTTAAAAAGGGTCCTAATAATTAATAGTGTCCTTTTATAAGATATTATTGGAGAAAACATACTAATGCTCTGTACAGTAAAGATAAGCATTTTAAAAATGACCCAGATCCATAGCTAGTGAAAATTTGGCTTCAGTTTAGAGGTGAAAACAGACATACACCTTAGCACACTTTAACACCACTTTAATACAAGTTTAAAATTTCATATGCTTATTGCTGGGTCGCATAGGGCTGCAATGCAGCTCTGCAACATGCATAAGAAAATTTAAACCAGGGTTTAAGTGGTATTAATGTGCTAAGGTGTGTGTCTGTTTTTCACCATACTCTTTTATACTAGTTGAGGTGTGGGGATCTTATGCCCTTTTGTTGCTCCTTTGGATAACGGCAAATGTTAATGTTTGAGAGCCAGGGGGGCCACCAAACTGGTGGGTTTGGTTGTGACTTACACCAAACTGAGTGTGAAAGATCCTCAAACGTATTGTGAAAATTCAAATGGTGTGAACTTTTTTAATTTTAATATTTTTACGGTATACGTATAAATTACCCATTGTTACAGGGGTTAAGTGTTGCTGCCATAAGCCCCAGGAAGGGCAAGGCAATTTTTGAGTAATTTTATTATAGTACGATATAGGTATACGTTATGTGTTTATGAATAATTTTATCCTGAGACCAAATTTAAGTCTTGAATTTAAATGTTATCTATATAAGTGTATACTACTTGGGAAAGTAATATTTACACCATATTTTGTTTTATTGTCCAGAATTTTGTGGTTTTATTATTTTGTAAAACCCTTGTATTGTTTGTATATGTGTTTTGACATGACTTCAGCTAGTACAATAAAATTAAATTATTACTAGTTGAGGATCCTGGTCCTAATCGTTTTGTGCATGGAAAATTGTAAAAGATGTTTGTTTTTTCCCTTCCGTCAGTAAACATTTGAAGTGTTTACTTCCAACACTTCAAATGAACATAAGAACGCACTTTAAATTCCCTGCTTGTTGCATATTTTGCCCTGCTAGGATCTCTCTGATTATTTTCAGGGCAATTAATCTTTCCTTTTGGACTGTGAATCCTAAAGGCTTACGTCTGGGCACTTGCTAGCCACCAAACTATGTTTTCTGCAGCCAAGGAGCATACTTGTGCTTTTTTTTGGAGAATCTACCCTTTTGTTGGTCTCTTCTGAATAACTCATTAGGCTGACCACATCACCTCTCTCCCATAAATGGCATCTCAAGCTGCAATTACATTAAGGGATTTTCTGATTGTCAGGGATTCTCCAGATGACAGAAGGTAGCGATGGACTGATTCTGCCTTAGCTTAGCTGACTGAGTGTAATCAACCAAAGAATGTTAAAAGGGTAGAGGCCAAATCCTCCTACTGTGGTCTTCCCTGAGAGAAAGGTCCATTCACAAGGTCAGCCAGGGTGAGCCAGTGAAGGCTTTGTCTTCACTAGGATTTAAAGATGGATTGTTAAGAACGTGTTACCTAACACATTCCAGTGACTCATTCTAGCACAGGCAAAGAAGCATCCACTTTCAACACCATAGTAGCTCACTGACTTGGAGCCTAGGCTCCCATGGACTTTCTATGGGAATTGGACAAATAACTGCTGCTTCTGCCTTTGAAAAATTGCCCCCACCTCCTCTTAGAGCTCACCAGCGCCCCCTTGGGGAAGCATACCATCCAATTGGTACTGTCATCTAGGCAGTGTTGTATCCTGTTAAACTGGATTAATAAAGCAATGAAAGAGTTTCAAAGTCTGTCTGCAGGACATGGAGCTCAGTGCAACTTTTAAAACTACAAATTTAAAGCCCAAGTCCAAAAATTCACACTTTGAACTGTTTTAAGTAATGAATTGTCTTCCCACAGGTCAGTCGCTCCACTGGCAAGACTTCATGGGTCTTCCATCTTAGAAAGACACCATCTAGAGTACAGCAAAACTCTGCTGCAAGATGAGGTTGGTATTTACTCTTTCTGCTAAAGCTCATCAGCATGCAAAATTCCTTGTATGAACTGGCCTAAGATGAGTGGGTTGGCATTTTATCTCAGTAATACATTCATTATTCTTGAGTTAGTGAGTGCATGTCACTTTTATACAATCATTTTTTAAACCTCCAAACCATCAAAATCATGTGTGGCCAGGACCTAATTTGTGTGTTGGGGGGTGGCACGGGCAAGTCAGGGCTCGGTCCTGGCAATTTCAAGAGAGGGCTGAGCCCTGAGAAATACTCCCAGTAGGAATGTACATCCCAAAGTGTGAAAGACCAGGAAAGGCCGATAGTGGCCATTTCAGAGCTGGAAAGAACTTGGATGGTTAATTTGGCTTTAAACCTTTCCTGCCCTGCCCCTGTTCTTGTCATCCTATTGATTTTAAATCATAAGAATTTCTGTTTAATAGTCAGCTGTAGAGAGGCAGGGTGGTCAGGTGGTTGGGGTGCTAGCTTGAGAGTAGGGTTCAGTTCCCTGCTCTGACAAGTTTTGTGGTAGGGGGCCATGGCATCTGGGAGTGGGCTTGCGCAATTTTTAAAATACTTATTTACAAAATAAAGCACTGTGTATAGCTCTGTTGTAACGCCTACCAAGACTCTTCTAGCTTCCCGAACGATGAACAGGCCACCTCCCTCCCTTCCCCTCAGCTCACAGTTTTCCTCGTCCCCATCTCAGAGGGTGATTTCAGACATTACTAGATCACACTCAACCACAGTAAACCACGGTCAATTCCGCAGCGGGGCCAAAGAGGCCTGCATGTCTGTTTGGCGGCCGCCAGATGTTCACCACAGTCAATACCCACATGGGGTCAAAATCAACCATGCTTCCGGAGCTCCGGCCCGGACCATCTCCGAAAGCATGGTCAAAGAGATTCCCAAAGGGAAACAAAAAAAAGTAATGTCTGAATGGCAACCACCGGCTGGAACCAAAGACAATGATTCCCAGCCAGGGACAAAGCACGCAGCGTTGCTGCCAGGCAACCAGCAACAACACAGGGTGATTTCAGACATTATGCGGTCCTGATTCACCACAGTGGATTCCCAGCAGGGGTGAACAGATTAACCCACCCCCATGGTCAAGGAAAGCCCTGAACAAACATGACAGGACCGGGACCACGGCAGGGAATCGGACCACCGGACCACGGCCTGGGGCAGCGCAACAGACATTACGCCGATCCTGGGCCAGGCTGTGGTCAAAGCACCGGGAAGGCGCCGGGGTGGCTTGTCCCGGTTGCTGTCGTGTGCCCTTTAAATCTCCCTCCCCGGTCTGTGTTGTTGATGGTTGCCTGGCAGCGACGCTGCGCGCTTTGTCCCCGTCCGGGAATCATTGTCTTTGGTTCCGGCCAGTGGTTGCCATTCAGACATTACTTTTGTTTGTTTCCCGTTGGGAATCTCTTTGACCATGCTTTCGGAGATGGTCCAGGCCGGAGCTCCGGAAGCGTGGTTGATTTTGACCCCATGTGGGTATTGACTGTGGTGAACATCTGGCGGCCGTCGAACAGACATGCAGGGTGCTTTGGCTCGGCCACGGTATTGACTGTGATTCACTGTGGTTGAGTGTGATCTCGTAACGTCTGAAATCACCCACAGACCGGGGAGGGAGATTTAAAGGGCACACGACAGCAGCCGGGACGAGCCGCCCCGGAGCCTTCCGGGTGCTTTGACCATGGCCTGGCCCAGGATCGGTGTAATGTCTGTTGCGCTGCCCCGGGCCGTGGTCCGGTTCCCTGCCGTGGTCCCGGTCCCATCATGTCTGTTCGGGGCTTTCCTTGACCATGGGGGGTGGTTAATCTGTTCACCCCCACCGGGAATCCACTGTGGTGAATCGGGACCACGTAATGTCTGAAATCACCCTAGGTCACATGCTCCCCTCTCTCCCCATTTCCCACCCCAATGCTGACACTTCTCCCTCTCTTCATTCATCCCTTCCCTCCTACACAGGGGCATAGCCGCTACCATGGAGCTAGGAGCCCCGGTTGAGTCTGGGCCCTGCACTGTAGGGGGACCCTTTGCAAGCAGCCTGAGCACTGCCAGGAAATGTTCAGAGTGGGATGGGGAGAACACTTTACCCATGTCACTTTCCTAGCAGCGCTCCAGGCCCTTACAAAGGGCCCTGCCAAGAAGGAAGTTGAGTGCTGGTCCTGCCCAGTGTCCACTCAAAGTTCCTTCTTGGCAGGGTAGCTGGGAGTCAGGGCAGCACCCCACCTTTGCAGGGAGGAGTTTGAGGCTGGCCGGGAGCTCCCTTGGAAGGGCTGTTGCTTAGGGAGACCACACTCCCTTGTCTTTGGGGGGGAGGGGCATAATTGGGACATGAGGCCAGGCCCACCACAGCCTTGCTGCGCCACTGCTCCCACTTACACTCTCTCTCTCAAGGTCACAGAATCCCTTGTTTCCCTTTCCTCCTCAGCCAGACGACTACCTGCTGCTTTGTTGCACCTATTGGTGTACCTAGGGGGAGGGGGGGCAGGGGGCCCACACACGTTCCTTGGCACAGCTTCTGAATTGAGATGGGGCTTCTGCATGAAAGCGCCTCCGACTCCTTGGGGTTGAACATTAACTGCACGTGCAGCTACAGTCTTGCACTAGAGAGAGAGGAGTTCCCATCAGGCCTACAGGCTCAGTAGCCCCACCTCCCTCCCTCCCTCCTCTTCTCTTCTCTGTCCATACTTTATGGTGCAGGTGCCCTGAGTATACCGTAATCTCAAACATATATTTCCTTCCAGTATTATTTCAAAATGTCTAATTTATTTTTATTTAGGAAACGATAGGGAAATATGGCTGGCTTGTTATAAACCCAGTATGGTACAAACCAAAGTTTATATAGTACAAATTAAAGGATTTTGTCAGTGGAATTGAATTTCTAAACTTTCCATCTTGCAGAGTTTAAACATCTTCCAGAACCTAAATAAGCGCCAGTTTGAAACCGTTTTACATTTATTTGAAGTTGCAATAATAGCAACTGACTTGGCTTTATATTTCAAGTAAGTACTAAATTCTGTATAACTTCCTACTAAAAACATAAATCCTCAGTCTTGTACAATTTAAGCCTGTAGTTCCCCCTATCATTTACCATCTGCAGAGCTATGATTTGAAAACCAGTTATTCTTTGAGATTCCTACATGGATCGGGACATCTTAGATTAACTTTAACTCTTTAGAATTCAAGGCACAAACTATGTTTCCATCGGTTTTATCTGGATGTTTAACATACATTTATTAGGTCATACAAATGCAATTTCCATTGAATGAGCATATAGTAAATAAGTGAGACATTGAGTGTGGATACTGTAGTGGGGTTGTAAAGTTGTGTGTGTGGTGATTTTATGCAGTGGTACTGTAGATAAACTGTCAAAATCAAGGGTGCAGCCGCACGAGACAGGCAGGGAAGGCTACCATGCCTTGGGTAGCCTTGTCTCTCTCTGGGCAGCCAGGCGCATGGGTGGCCTGACTGCCCAGAGAGAGACAAGGCTACGCAAGACATGGTAGCCTCACCTGCCTGTCCCGTGTGGCTGCCATGAGCCTTTTTAAAGGAAGGGCGGGATAGAAATGTTAATAATTCAATAAATAAATGTGGTGGCTCATGTGCTGAGTGCCTGTCAGACGTTCCCATCACGCTGGGGCAGAGTGAATAGCTGGCTGCTATGCAACTGTTCCTTGGAAAAATTCCAAAGACGCGTTGCAGAGCAGCCTTACCCCACATGGGGTGAGGCTGCCCAGGGCAGAGCAACTCTTTTATCAGGCTGTGCTTGCCCTGCCACAATGGGAGCACTGCTGTCTGGAGCCTTGAGCAGCAGGTGCTGTCACCTGTTGCGTATGACCATGTCACAGCTGGGGGCTGGATTTTGGTCAGGGCGGGGAAGGGCCGGATGCTCACTTGTGTGGCCATGCTGCATCCTGCCCCAGCTGTGGCAACAGTTCCGGCCCACCCCGCTTCCCCGCAATCATGTGCTTGTCTCCTTGCGCTGGCGCTGCAGTGTGGCAGTCACACTTACTTGCCACAGGGCCCTCGCAGCTTGTGTGGCCGTCCAGTGTCACAAAATTCAAGAGAGATGGCTTATGAACTAGAAGGTAAAATATGGTATGAAAAACATAATTCCAGACACAGATTTTAAGTAAAATATCTGTAGTGTAAAAACGGTCAAGAAAACGAAAGGTTAGATCATTAACTAGGTATTATCTAATGGCCTGATCCAATTCCCGTTGGCTGCAGTGGCTGTTAGATAAGTCCCTAAGAGTTTTTAACCTTCTCTAAAAGAAATGTGTCACTCTTCTTCCCTTCGCGGTCTTAAGGCTTTCAACACATTAGAGCTAGAAGATAGCAGGGAAATGGATACATTTCCCATACTCATTGAACAATAAAAATCATTTCTAATAACCATAAGACCCTTTCATGAATACAACTACTGTCTGATGGAAGGGAATCTCTAAATGCAAACAAAGGGAATTATTATGTACTCTTATATAACACTTCTAATCTAGATGGTTCACAAAGCATAATACAAGTTTAAACTAGTATATAGACTTTATATACACCCATTGTTTCGCCTTTTTCAGTTCCTTTATTTTTCAGAAACTGTTAAGAATGAGAATATTTAATTTCAGAGATTATTATTATAAGCATTTATATAGTGCCAGCGATGTACCTGGTGCTTTACAAAAAACAAGATAGATACGGTCCCAGTCTGAGTAACATATGTATCACAAGAAATTATTAACAGTTTCAGTAAACCTGTTGCTTTGCTGTTGCTTTTCACAATAAGGTTTCAGGTATTGACAGGAATCAATATGTCAGGATTCTAGAACGAAGCATCACAACAACCAGCAGTTACAACTTCTATGAAAGTCAGTGAAAAGGCTTCCAGTTTATCTTCACTTTGGGATGCAACCCAAAACCATAGCAGTTTTAGAGAACGTTAATAAAATAAACACTTTCTTGCAAACTTATGTATTTTGATTACACCACAATATTCATGTTTTTACAGGAAGAGGACTATGTTTCAAAAGATTGTGGATGCAATTGAAAAAATGCAAACAGAAGAGGAGGCAATTAAATATATATCTATTGACCCAACCAAAAAAGAAGTAATCATGTAGGTAGTCAGTAATTTATTCATCCCTGCCCACAACAAGCTATCTTGCCCCTCCCCCAGACTCTGTTATTTGTCACTCTGTTTGTGTTTTGAAAGGGCGATGATGATGACTGGGTGTGACTTGTCTGCTATAACAAAGCCTTGGGAAGTGCAAAGTCAGGTAGGGATCTTCAAAAGTGGAGATGTGAGGTATTTTGATTTCACAAATTCAGCATTTTATTTGCTACCTCTCCCTTGTGACAACCTCTGTGAATAATAGCAGAAAAATCATTGGCGAGTGCAAATATGTGGGATATTGAATTTCTAAATATAGCATACCAGTACTCAAATGCTGATAACGGTTTGATTTTTTTTTAAAAAGGAAATAATTTGCATTTAAACATTTTGTCTGAGAATTGGCAACTATTTTTTTAAACTCAAACCCTTATTGTCAGAATGTATGTATTGGAAAGCCATATTTTAGGAACATTAACCTCTCTGTTTTTTGAGAAGAACCTATTAAATCAATCTGGACTCCTCGGCTCCCCATGACATGGGGCCCCAATGGCCCAACACATACAATCCTGCCCCTGTACCCATAACCTCATGGAACAGAGGTGGCAGGGAAGTTCAGTTTTTCTTTAGAAACAGAGAGAACACAGCCCCCATACCACTCCACCAATCGATGTAGAGTCTCTTTAAGAGCTGACAGAAGAGGATCCGTCTGTATTAGTCCAATAACCAGAATCTATCTGTTTGGGTGCATGGTCTAGGCATACTGAATCCTCCTCCTACCTCAAAGACTCAGGCCGTTTTAGCACAGTGCTGCCGGGCAGGGGGTGCATGGGCGGTACGTGGGGTGTGCACACAGCTGGACACATTCCCATGCACAGAGCAACCTCTGTTTTCCCCAGTTGCTCCATGTGGGGGGTGAGTGGGGCTGCATGTTAGGCTGGAGCGCGTGCACACCCTTACTTGCCACGTGCGCCCACATCTCATTCTTCACACGGATTGTGCCACTCATGAACATGTTCATGAGTGGGAGAGGCCCATATAGAAAGGGCCACCGAGTTTCTGGTGGAGTGCTCTTGTCAGGGCTTGCCAGAGGAATTGCTCTTGGAATGTCCACTCTACACAGATACATGGAAGAGTTACTCCCCAAATAATCATCTGAAGTCATTTGTGGACTCATTCAAATATTGCTTGGTTGTTGCATGTAGGCCAGATTTTCAAACACAGAGGCTACAGGACTAGAAGCTGACTTCCAATTCACCATTTTTCTGGAAGGGCTTGAGTACTTTCTAGCCCTATGCTAGAGCTATCCTGCTGAAAAGTAACATAAGATTTTCTCATTCTAAGGTTGCCCTCATGGTTGCGAATGAGTTCTGGGAGCAAGGAGACCTGGAGCGAGATGTGCTGCAGCAGCAGCCAATTGTAAGTGTGTTCCCATGTCAGACAGCAGAATCGCCTTCTCTGTGAAAAACTAATCCATCACAGGAGGAGAGATATTTTGTCAGTTAAAGTTACTAAGTGAAACTGCAACCAGTTTACATTGAAATATTTACATTTTTTCCCTAGCCTATGATGGACAGGAAGAAAGGCGATGAACTGCCTAAGCTTCAAGTTGGTTTCATTGACTTTGTGTGCACATTTGTATACAAGGTAAGAGGGAAACGTTTGCATTGTTTCTAACAGCACCCTGTAACTTGGAATAAAACGTTCTAGAAGCTAGGAGGGCCCTGCAAGATAACGGAATTGTTTCATTGGCCCTTTTTACACAAAACACACCCACGCATGCCTGCACAGTGGACATGCGTCGGTGTGTCTTGTGTGAAAGCGGTGGCAGGTGGGTGGGCGTGCATATAGGTGAGCTCCCACATAACACATCCCCACCCACCTCTACCTATTGCCCCTGCATGAAGCAACCAGTGAAAATGCAGGTTTCTCCGTGTGGGGGGGATGTGTGGGGAATCTGTGTGTGCCTGTGTGCACCCACCCCTGCAGCAGCACGCCCATGGACTGCCCCACCCCCAGCCACGGCCTGTGTAAAAAGACCATAGAAAGGGTCATGGATTTCCACTTCTCTGTACACGAGGAGAGCTCAGTCCTGTGAGGCACTGAACATCTGAGGTGTTGGAGGTAAAGTTCCACTGAAGAATTGATTGGGACTGGAGGATGCACAGGATCTCCCAACAGTTGCTCAGCACCTGGCAGTACCAAGACCTCTTTCCCCTTCAACAAAATAAATGCTATATTTTGCACTTATGAGTGCTTAGCTCGTAAGACAAAACAAAACTAATTCTTTCCCGCATTGTCAGACACATAGTAAACTGCTAGAACCACAGGCAGGTAAAAACAAACTGTATCGGTACACACCAGCAGTATTTGTGTATTGGAGTTAAAATGCAAATGCACTACTCAGTAGACATGGACAATTTGCTAATTCATATTATTTATTTAGGAATTCTCAAGGTTTCACAAGGAAATTACACCTATGCTTGATGGACTTCAAAACAACAGGGTGGAATGGAAGTCGCGAGCTGATGTATATGATGAAAAGATGAAAGCTATTGAGGAAGAAAAGAAAAAGCAAGAAGCTGCTGCTGCCAAAGGTCAGGCATGTTTTAAATTTCTATTCTTAAATGAGGCCATCGCTCTTCCTGTTTAAGAACACCTGCAGACAACACAAATTTCTGCCAGGACTCAAGATAAGGCTCCACTGTCTGAACTGCACCCTGTAGGAAATGAGGCCTAAAGGAGTAGAATTTGCATTGCGTTTAGAGGGTGCCAGAAGTCAAGAATCCACTGGTTGGATGTTCTTTGTTCTGGAGTGCCATGTGGAAAAGGGATTGGAAAACTATCTGACAAGAATGACAGGCTTTGAGAGATCTTAGCAAAATTTCTCCTTGCCTGAGCAGCTACCAGTATCAAAGGGCTGAGAAGCCCTTCTCTGTGGTCTAGAGAATGTAGCTTCCGAGTTGTTCCCAAATGAAAGAGCGGGAGACAGAGGGCTTCAGATGGAAACATTTCTGTTGGTGAGAGCATGCAAAATTTGGGGCTACGCAGGGCTCTTCTTTAGGTATGTGAGAAATACAGACTGAGCAAATGTAAGACAGTATCTACCTAATCTCTCTCTGACACAATCATTTGAGAGTACTGTTAGACATTCAAATACAATGTGGGGAAACCCAGAATCTAAGTGTTGGCTGGGAGCTATGCATAATGGTAAGCTCTATGGAGATGGCTATTGGAAAGAATTTCAAGAGCTACAGAGCATGTACGCACGTAAGTATTTATTTTATTTTTTTAAATGCAGAGAACACTGCAGGTAGATGTAAATAACAAGCTCTTATACATTTATATCCTGACTCGTGAAGCCCAAATCTAGTCCATTGTTTTGGTGTCCAACAGTTCCCAGGCCTGACTTTTTAAGGTGTTGTACAGGTTCCCTTTCAGGACAAAGATAAAAAGATCAGAAACTGTGTGACCATTCTGGGAGACATGAATACTAGGGGTGGCAATATCGGTATCGGATTAATCCGATAATCACTGGTATCGGCATACTGGCTTTTTAACATTGGCCGCTTTACTGGTTTTTTTATGTTGCGGCCATTGAAATAAATGACCGCAATGTAAAAAAAACAGTAAAGCAGCCGATGTTTAAAAAACGTATGCCGATACCGGTAAATCCGATACTGGGGCGATCTGATACCGATAAATCCGATATCCAGTATTCTCCCTGGTGTCCCACCCCTAATGAATACCCACAGTAGAATAAATGCTTTTGTCCAGACTTTTTTTCCTATGTAAGTTTGTTTGTGCAAGGATTGATGGGATTTACCAATATAATTGCCATCGCAGCATTTAATGCACTGAATGAAGTACACCACATTTTTTGATCTGCATGTGTAGGTCATTTGTATTTAGAATAATTTCTTCTGAGGTGTGTTGATGGCTGTGATGGAGATGTGTTAGCAGGATTTATACCTTTTTGCTTTCTAGGGTCTTCCTGTTTGAATAGGGTGCCCTGGGAAGTAGGGAGTTTGCTGAAATTGTGGAGCTATTTGAAGGCCACAAGAAGGGGTACAGGAAAGATTTCTTGCAGGGTCTGGCCCCATTGAGTCTAGGTTGTATTTTGTTTAATGTCACGTATAGGTTTCAGGGAGGAGACACGTAAGTGAGAAATAGGAGAGCGCAGTTGGAGGGTTCCGTTCATGCTCTCTTCCTCAGCAGGCAGTCTGCATCATAAGGTTAGACCTCTCTTCCCCCCACCCCCAATAGGCAGGATTTCCAAGTTGTTGGCAGCTCCTGGCCATGGAAAGGACCAGTTCCTCTGCTCACCTGGGTTCAGTCTGCCTCTGCCAGGAATGGCAGGTTTTTCTCTGCTCTCTAGGGATTCATAGAGGTAGATTTCTTCTTTTCTTTTCTTTCATCACTCCTGCTCTGACTCCCCACCCCCCGGGGTCTGGGTGGAAGGAGTTGCTAAGACAGTGGAGGAATGTGGAGCTGGCCCTAGTTGCTCCCCTCTCTTGTTCCTCTGCTTTTCTTGTTTGGGGGTCATTGAGAGGGGAAGGAGAACTGCTTTCCCCCTCCCATTTATCAGGCCAGCTGGTGAGAATGAACACCATGGAGGAGTGCCCCTCCCTCCCAGTTGCTCGGATCCTATGCATGGGAAATGGCACCACTGAAAGATGGTGGAGGTCGAGCCTGGAGGGCACTTGGCTTTTATTAATGGCCCCCGGAGGGTGATGGGACACGGGGGAGCGAAGAGAGAGAGCAGCCCCAGGCCAGGAAGAACAGTGCAGCGGTAAACGGGTAAGTGGGGGATTTCCCCCTCTTCCAGCAATGCCCAGAGTCCCTGGCAGCAGAGAGAGGGAGACCCCCTTCCTGCAAGCAGCAGGATCAATCCTCTAGCCTCGGTATACCCATCCCCTCCCCCGTATGGGGAGGTCATCACCGGAGGTCATCCAAGTTTGAGGGAGAAGGAAGAGGTGCACAAGTCTGTCCTCCTTTGGCTGGCCAGGCAGGTAGCATGGACACTTGATTGTCTTTCTGTGCCACCTGTTGAATGGGGAAGCTGGGGGCCTCTGCCAGTGGTTCATCTAGACAGAAGAATGTATCTTTCATCTTCCCCTTTTCTTGGGACATCAAGGATACTCTCCTGCCAGGACCCTGCCTCACTCAAAGGGGAGCTGTTGTTCTCAAGACCTCAGGCACATGAACTCATCTGTGCTGGCTGGCTTTGACCCCATCCATCTAGAAATGAACAATTCCCCTCTCAAAATAGAGAGAAAGTGTTCTTCCTTGGAGCATGGGGGGCATTTTCCCCAGGTACAGGATTCGTCCTAGCTCCAGGAGGCTCTCCCTTTTAGAGCTCTCAGATCTATCCAGGTCCTCCAATCCTCAGGGTATTGCCTCTGGTAGAAGAGCATGTAAAGGTCCCTAGCCCAAGGCCAGGTCTTGCAGCAAGCATCACCTCCCCTTTAGAGCGAAACCACTTTCACACCTACGGGAAAGGATTGTTAGGAAGCCAGAAGAGCAGAGGCACGTTCAAATTAGCCACATTTTTATGAGGTACAATTGCTAACAGCCAGGTGATTTCTTTGATATGCATCTTTAGAATACCAATTGATCACGCTGGGTTGGGCTGCTCGGTCAATCGGCATTCTAAAGACGCATATCAGAGGAAATCACCCTGCTGTCAGCATTCACACCTTTATTTATTTATTTATTTATTTATTTATACATACAAAAAATTATATCCCACACCTTCCAGGACACTGGCAGCTCGGGGTGGTGTACAACATAAAAACATCAATAAAACAATCTAAAATACTACAATATATAAAATATACATCATGAAATTCAACAGCAGCTAAGGCAAATAAAACCCCTCCCCACCCCCTCCTTGAAGGCCTGGTGGAACAACCAGGTCTTACAACATCTACGGAAAGAGGGGAGGTTTGGGGACAGATGGGCCTCCAACAGGAGGGAGTTCTTGGTGGCCACACCTCAGCTGTGGAACGCTCTCTGCCGTTGCCACCCAGCATACCCAGGGGACTTCGAGTCGGGCGCCCCCGGCCGACTGCAAGGGCAGTGAAATGACCTGAGGCGGTCTCGCACGTAAGCAGGACCCAAGCCGTTTAGGTCTTTATAGGTCATAACCAACACCTTGAATTGGGTCCAGAAGACAATGACAGCCAGTGCAGAGTACAGAGCACAGGTGTAATGTGCTCACGGCGGCCCGTCCCCATTAGGAGGCGGGCTGCTGCATTGTGCATCAGCTGCAACCTCCAGCCCATTGTCAAGGGTAGCCCCACGTAGAGCGCCTTACAGTAGTCCAGCCTAGAGGTAACGAAAGCATGGATGATGGTGGCCAGATCCGAGCCTGAGGCACCAAATGTAGTTGGCGAAATGCTCCCCTTGCCACAGCTTCCACCTGACAACCCAGGCGGAGTTGCTGGTCGAGAAGCACCCCCAGACTACGAACCTGAGTGGCCGGAGGGTGGGGGGCAGACCCCGCCAATGACAGGAGCCATTGCCTCCTCAGCCCTACCCACCAACATCACCTCTGTCTTGTCAGGATTCAGCCTCCAGATGGCTTGTCCTCCTCCAGTCCCCAACAGCTGCCAGGCACCGGGTAAGCACTGAAACTGCCGGATCTGGGTCTCCAGAAAACAAGAGGTAAAGTTGTGTCTCATCAGCGTACTGATGACATCTCACGCTGAACCCTCTCATGACCTCACCCAAAGGTTGCAGTACACGTTGAACAGGAGAGGGGACAGAATAGAACCCTGCGGGACTCCACACATGAGATGACGTACATTCCCCGAGAACCACCTGCTGAGTTCTTCCTGCCAGGAATGAGCGGAACCATTCAAGAACAATTCCACTCACTCTGGCCTAGTCCTACAGCCTCGCCACCAACATCTCGTGATCAATAGTATCAAACACCGCCGACAGATCCAGTAAGATCAAAATTGACGATCTGCCCTGATCCAATTCACAGTGTAGGTCATTGACCAAGGCCACAAGTGCAGTGCCAAATCCAGGGCAAAAACCAGGCTGTGAGGGATCAAGAAAACCGACCCGGACCTGATGCCCCTGTAACTGCTGGGCCAACACCCGTTCAATAACAGGGAAGGTTAGAGACTGGCCAATAGCTGGCCAGGGAGTCAACATCCAATACCTAAGGTAGATGTATGGGCCTGTGACCTAGCTAAGTCCTCTGTACTACCCACTGGACTACTGTCCCAAGAATTCACTAGAAAGGCATATCTGTACTATGATTTTTTGAGGCATCTTCTCAAGCTCTTCATGGCTTGGTGTCAAGTTCCATTGTTGTTAGAGCCTCAATGCCGTGGCTTAAAGATTTCAAGCTGGGACGCATCCAATGAGATGAAAGATGGCCTGAAGGTGTCCACTGGGAGCATCCTTTCTAGCAGATGCTGCTTTTGATGTCTCCAGTTCTTTTCTAAAGCTGCAGTTGCCAGTGTTGTGGCTAGGCGTAATGTATGGTTATGGCCTTGGAAGGCATATCACCAAGCCAAGGTGCCATGGTCCTATCTTCCACCCCCTATGATGGTAGTAAATGCTTTGGTGAGCCAATGGAGGAAGCTATAACGGATAAGCCAATGAAAAAGAAGTTCCTACCCATTATGTCAACAGAGGAGTTCAGAAGACAAGGCCAGTTCAAGTCCTCCTTTCATCCATGGAGCCTGGAAAGAGACAAGCAGGTACACCAAGCAACAGGGGAAACGCTTCTCTCAGGGAGGCAGGTTGAGTCCCAAGTAGGACCAGCCTAGCACCTGACAAACAGGGCCCTCCTCTTGAGCTTCTTTCGATAGGGAGCACTTGCAACTCTTTGTCCCTCATTGGGTGGCCTCAACGTTAGATTGTTAGGTCGAAGAGGCTGTCTCAAAAACACAATGGAGTTCTTACATTTCCCAAGGCAGATCTTTCTACAGTTCCCAAAACCTTTTAATGGAGCAAAACACTAAGCCACTTTGGCAGTGATCTGCCATCTTATGACATAAGGACAATACAGCTGGTCCCAACTCGCAAGAGGCATTTCAGCATGTACTCTTATTCACTCTGCCAAAGAAGAAAAAGGGCATGAGGAGTCATTCTGGACTTCAAGAGGCTAAACAAGCATGTCTGAGTCCAGAGGCTCAAGGTGGAGACACTGAAATTCATTCTAGGAGCTCTACAATCAGGAGAATTCTTGGCATCCATTGTCCTGACAGACACCTACCCCCATGTCTTTATTCAACCATCCCATTATTACTTCCTCAGATTTGCGTACTTTGACCTTCATTACCAAATGAAAAGGCTCTTTGGTAAAGGTCAATACAAGGCTCTTTGGTATGGCTCCATTATCTAGAATGTTCACAACGGTCCTGGTGGCCTCACTGAAAGAGTGAAGTATACATAATAGCTGTCCCTGGATTACATCCTTTAATCCCCTCACCCCCCTACAGTAAGCAATCAAGGACATTAACTCTACTTTTTAACATTGACAAGAACATGGCTTCATGATGAACACAGAGAAGAGCCCAGATCATCTGGGTATCATTCTGAACTTGAAAGACAACAGTCTCTTTCCCTGGAACCCAGGGTCAAGCTGAAACTGCATTACGGAGAGGACAAGCACAAAAGTCATCCGACTGAATGGACCTGGCTAGTGCTCTAGGTTTAATGTTGTTGTGTACAAACACAGTGAGCTGGACATGGCTTCACCTAAAAACCACGTCAAACTGGAGACAATCTGGACCTGGAACCAAGCCAGAAAATGCTGAAGTTAAGAATAATGTTGCCTGCACCAGTCAAGGAGTCTCTCATGATGGATGGTGCCAGGACACATTGAGGAAGGCTTGCCCTATTGGAGAACTAAGATGAGCCACTGTGATCATGAATTCTAGCCTTTGAGCTGAGGGGTCCATTGCCAACAGCTAATGGTCCAAAGAACCTTGTCACCCCACAACACCAAGTCCCATATAAACTGTCTGCAATTGTGGGCAATGTACCTGGCTCTGAAGAAGTTGGTGCATCTGTTACAAGATCAGGATGCTATAGTACACACAGAATACATTGGAGCTGTGGCCTACATAAACAGAGGTATGAGGTCAAGGACACTCCACAAGGAAGTACAGATTCTTCTCTTCTGGGCAGAGCATAACATCTGAGTGGTTCACAGCAGAGGGGAAACCAACGTAACTATAGAGTGGCTCAGCATGAAGACCCTGGACCCAGGAGAATGGTCTCCATCCCCAGGTGGTCCAGCAGATATGGGACAGGTTTAGAAATCTCAAGATGGATCCCTTTGTGCCAGCTAGAAATTGAGCAGATTTATGTCAAGGTTCTGAGAGAGCAAAGTGGAACAAGTGAATGTCTTGGCTCAGATTTGGCTGAAAGGGATTTTATATGCTTCCAGCCAATTCCTGATCCCACATGTAATTAAGCAGATAAGGATTCAACATACAACAGTGGTTCTAGTGGCCCCCTTCTGACCCCGGCACCGCTTCGGTTTTGGATTTGGAAATGCTAAGGGAGATTAGACAGAAATGCAGTAATAATGGGTGATTTCAATTACCCTCATATTGACTGGGTGAATGTCTCCTTGGGGCAGGATGCGGAGATAAAATTTCTAGATGTCATGAATGACTGATTCTTGGAGCAGCTTGTCCTGGAACCAACAAGAGAAGGAGTCACTTTGGATCTAATCCTAAGTGGAGTGCAAGATTTAGTGTGAACAGTAATGGTGCTAGAGCACTGGGCAAGAGTGATCATAATATAAATCAAATTTGACATACTCACAGAAGGGAAAATACCAAATAAAACTACTGCGGTAATGCATAACTTTAGAAAGGGGAACTATGTAAAAATGAAGAAACTAAGTAGAGGGAAACTTAAATGCGCAGTTGCAAAAATTAAATGTCTACAGGCAGCGTGACTATTTTAAAAAACGCCTTCTTAAAAGCTCAGATAAAATCTATTCCGCAAATTAAAAAAGGTAGGAAGAGGACCAAACATCTGCCTGTGTGGCTAAATGGTGAGGTGAAGGAGGCTATTGGAGTCAAAAAGGCATCTTTTTTAAAAATTGGAAAGAGTCCCAATGAGGTAAATAGAGAAGAGCATAAGCGTTGCCAAAGTAGATGTAAAAAGTTAATAAGGCAGGTCAAAAAGGAATTTGAGGAGCAACTTGCTAAAGATGCTAAAACTAATAATAAAAGCTTTTAACTACATCAGAAGCAGGAAGCCTGCTAGAAAGTCATTTGGGCCATTGGATGGACCTTGGGGTGAAAGGGGTGCTTAGGGAGGAAAAGGACATTGCAGAGAAGCTGAATGAATTCTTTGCTTCGGTCTTCACTGAAGAGGATGTTGGGGAGATAACCACACCTGAACCTTACTTTGTGGGTGAAAAATTAGAAGAGCTGTCATAAATCGACGTGACTCAAGGAGGAGGTTCTAGAGCAAATTGACAAACTAAATACTAACAAATCACCAGGACAAGATGGTTTTCACCCCAGAGTTCTGAAGGAACTCAAATATGAAATTGCAGACCTACTGTTAGTAATTTGTAACCTATTGCTAGAATCTGTCACTGTACCCAAGGACTGGAGGGTGGCAAATGTAACCCCGAGATTTAAAAAAGGATCCAGAGGTGATCCTGGAAACGTCAGACCAGCAAGCGTGATGTCTGTGCCAGGCAAAATGGTGGAAACTATCATTAAGAACAGAATCGCTGGGCATACAGATAAACATGGCTTAATGGCAAAGAGTCAGCATGGATTTAGCAAAGGTAAGTCATGCCTCACTAATCTGTTGGAATGTTTTGAGGATGTAAATAAGCATGTGGACAAGGGAAACCCAGCAGATATAGTGTACCTGGATTTCCAGAAAGCATTTGATAAGGTCCCATAAAAGACTGTTGAGAAAATTAAAAAGTCAAGGGATAGGAGGTAGTGTCTTACTATGGATCGGTAACTGGTTAAAGGAGAGGAAGCAAAGAGTAGGACTAAATGGTCTGTTTTCACAATGGAGAGATGTAAAAAGTGGTGTGCCTCAGGGATCTGTATTGGGACCAGTGCTGTTTAATGTATTCATTCATGATCTGGAAATGGGCGTTAAGAGTGAGGGGATCAAATTTGCAGATGACACTAAGTTATTCAAGGTAGTTAAAACACGAGCAGACTGTGATGAACTGCAACAGGATCTTACGAGACTGGGTGCCA
Organism: Sphenodon punctatus; assembly: GCA_003113815.1. NCBI lineage: Eukaryota > Metazoa > Chordata > Lepidosauria > Sphenodontia > Sphenodontidae > Sphenodon > Sphenodon punctatus. The sequence continues at coordinate 239,562 of QEPC01014166.1, read as the reverse complement.
GGGCATCTAAATGACAGATGAGATTTAATTTGGACAAGTGCACAGTGATGCACGTAGGGAAAAATAACCCAAACTATGTGTACACAATGCTGGGTACTAAGCTAGGAGTTACCACTCAGGAAAAGGATCTGGGAGTGACTGTGGACAAGACACTGGAATCCTCAGTCCAGTGCGCAGCAGCCGTCAAAAAAGCAAACTATGTTAGGAGTTATTCGTAAAGGGATAGAGAATAAAACTGAGGATGCCGTAATGCCTCTATAGAAATCAATGGCACGGCTGCACCTGGATTATTGTGTGCAGTTCTGGTTGTCCCACCTAAAAAAAAGACATAGGTGAACTCAAAAAGGTATAAAGAAGGGCAACGAGAATGATAAAGGCTATGAAACGGCTTCCGTACAAAGAGAGGCTTGACAAGCTGGGTCTCTTCAACTTAGAGAAGACTGAGAGGGGACATGATAGAGGTTTATAAAATTTTGAGTGGTGTGGAATGAGTAGATAGGGAATGGTTATTTACCCTCTCAAATAGTACCGGAACTAGGGACACTCCATGAAACTAGCTGCTGGCAGATTTAAAACAAATAAAAGGAAGTACTTTTTCACTCAACACGTAACTAACTTATGGAATTGGTTACCAGATGATGTTGTGAAGGCCAGTAGTAAAGCTGGGTTTAAAAAAGGACTGGATAAGTTCTAGGAGAGTAGGTCCATTAATGGCTATTAATCAAGTTGCTTACAGGATGAACTTCTTACTGTCAGGAGCTGGGAGTGAACAAAGGAGAATGGGTTGCCCATTGTTTGTTTCTGTTGGTTTTTCTCCCATGCGATCGAGATTGGCCACTGTCGGAAGACAGGATGCTGGGCTTGATGGACCTTTGATCTGACTCAGTATGGCACTACTTACGTTCTTAACCTGAGAAGCAAGGAACCTTGAGGCTCTACTGTAAAAGCATCCATCTCAGTTAGTGGCTGGTGCTGCCTCATAACTCGAAAAGCTGAGGCTAACAGTCTGGCCACTGAGAGGATCCAACTCCAGTCCCTAGGGTTATCAGGCAAGCATATTTGCTACACTGCTAATGGTCAGAAGCAGTTCAGCTAGCGAATATATGGATGTAGCTTGGAGGCCTTTGCCAAAAAAGTGCATACATGCAGATAGTGTGGGAGTGTCAGAATTGTTAAGCTTCCTGCAAGAGGGGCTGGACAAGGGATTAAAGACTAATACACTAAGAAGGCAGGAGACAAATGCACTAAGGAATCCGACTCGCAGGCCTCCCCATCCTCGCATGAAGTGTTTTCCTCATCTGTCTACTTGTGAAGCATAGGTTCCCAGGTGGAGGCTAAATGTCATACTCAAGGCGTTAAGCGAGGTCTCCCTTTGAAAGTCTTCCTTCAATACATCTGAAGATTCTGCTCTCCTCCTATTAAGTGGCATTCATAGGGTAGAAAACAGAGATGCATCTTACCCCTTTAACACACATGTTGCAGGGCTGCATAGGACACCAATGGAGCTCTGTAACATGCATAAGAAATGTTAAAGCAGAGTAAGGTGCATGTCTGTTTTTATGCTCAGTCACTATCACAACAAAGGGGTTATTGGAGTTGTGAGCTCTCTTCCTTACTGAAGCTTTGCATATTCAACTATGCTAAGGTAGCATTGCACTTCAACCCTTTATTCCTGACCAGGATCAACTCTGCTTTCCATAGGAGTGAGAAGGTGGCTCTTCCATCCTTTTGTCCAGATACTCAACACTCACAGGAATTCTTATGGCACAAGTTAGTCCTGAAATGGAAATTTTGTCAGTTTGATTTGTTCTAACAGAAGTTGGAATGAACGATTAATTTGCTGGAACAATAAAACAAAACCCAAAGCCGGCCCTTCTGTGCATGTGCAGAATAGTGCCCTGCGCATGTGAAAAAAGGCAGTATCTGTCCACAAACTGGTGGTGCCCTTATGGCCACTGTCATTTTGCACATGCGCAGCATGGCCAGGCATCAGTCCAACCAAATGGCTCCTTTGCATACTCTCACCAACAAAAGCTGGTCCAGTAAAATTTATTACCATTCTCTGTGTTCAGCATTCAAGCACTAAGGAATTTGAAAAGTTTCTGTTTCTCCTGAAGGTAGAAAAAAGGCTGAGTTCATGGACGTGGCTGGATATACTGCCTTTAGAATCTGGCAGAATATAGGAATCCATGGGATGGATTGATGTCCTGATCCCTTTTTAGCTTAACTGGTTTCACTAGCAAGGAAACATTTCCCTCATAGCTTGCGTTTAACACTTTCCCTTGAATAGTCCCAAGGCCAAAAATGAGTACCTCTTCAGAAAGTAACAAAAAACAATATTGTATAGAATCATTACTAGCAGGTAGGTGTGTGCGTGCTTGGCCTTCTGGATTTGAGATTTTGCAGGATACCAGTCAGTCAAGGAGAAGATGTGGATGAAAAGATGCCAATCACTTCATTATCCGAATCTGGCAATAGGCAATCTGCACAAGATCTCTTCCTCCCACAAGAGCTCCCTATAAAACAGTCTTGTGAGGGAAGTCAGGAGAATATCAACATCTCTGAGAAGATCTTGCTGTCACTGGAAAGAGGAAAAATAATTTCTCAAATGGTCATACAGAGGTCAACTTCCAGGAGATGGTGACCTCTCAGCTGCAGCTCTGCAATATAAGAATTAGAGAAGGGGGTAACACAGCAGATGTTTTCTTCCAGGGATGAAGCAAGAAGACTCTTGAGTTGGTGAAACTGACACTATATCCCAAGGGACACTTATCGTGACTACAACTAAGTGTCAGATTTATACCTGTATTTGGCATATGGGAGCCACAGATCCACAGCCCTCGACAGCTGACTGTTGAAACATTTCAAACCATGGCACCCGAAGGCACAATTTAATGAAAAGATTTGCACAAAGAGCATTTTACATCTGACTAACTTATAACATCCTCACAACATTTAGGAGAAGTAGGTAACCATTTGCCCCAATTTACAGAGAAAGAGTTGTCTTAAAAGCCATGCACCATGTCATTGAAAGAGCTTGTATTAGAACTTGTAAAGTGCACCGTTATTCCAAACTTGAAAGTAAAGTCAAGTAGAAAGTTGGACAAGTGTCAAACAGGAAAAGTATATGGGGAAACGGAATTGAAATAAATACTCTGGGAAATGTTCACAGGACTGCTTAAAGTATGGTATGTTTAATACCAGGTTTAACATCAAAAATACTTCATCTTTTGTACCAGTTTACCAGGATTACTACAGCAATAATTCTGTTACAATACAACTAGATAAGCTGTCTGCCATCTTGTTTTATGATACGTGTGGTACACACACACACACACACACACCACAGAAATGAAATCCATTTCTCTTTTCATTAGTTTGGTGAAAAAAATGTAGGTGTACTTTTTCTTTATGTGATGAACATACCACCATCATTTCAGGCTGGATCTATTGGTAAGCATGATAAGACAACAAATGCATTTCCTAGAGAGATCAGCATGGTTTATTAAAGGATGTAACTCCTAGAAATAGTATACCTGACTTTCATTTAATATTGTGATGCAAGGATAGGTCACTCAGACGGTGTGATCTCTTTAGTTTAGGCCGTCATACCTCAAGAACATGAACGCAGCAGACACTAGTGTCATTGAAGCTCAGGGACCCATGTCCACTGTGTTTTCCCTCCATTAGCAGCAATGGAGTATACAATGAGCAAGGGTTCCTGTTTAAGGCACAATGGGCTATATTCTCAGCTGGTGGAAATTAGCAGAGCTCCTGAAAATTCAAAGGAGCTATCTTAATTTATACTTTCTAAAGATTTAGCCTAGATTGTGTTTTGATATTATGAGCAGGTTGTGAATTACATGTTGATTTATTAATGTACAGGTCACAACAAATTCAGCCATTAGAATTGAGGCCATGCAAATGAAGGGAAAATCAATTCTTTAATGTTGGTAGTTTCAAAAATTCTTCTTCCAAGCTCATGGGTTTGTCAAATTGCATCATATGAACTACATATACATATTTTATTTATTCATTAAATTTTACTCTGCCCTTTCCTTAAGGCTCATGGCAGCTTACAACGTTAAAAACACAAAATACATTAAAATCCTTAAACAAACCAACAACCCAGCCCTCACCAAAACCCTTAACTCCACCTGCCAAATGCTTTGTCAAAAAGAAAGGTTTTACACTGCATCCAAAATTAGACCTTTGGGGTAAGGGAGTTCCACAATACGAGGGCAGCAACCAAGAACACCTCTCTGCTCTTTGTTATGTGGGGCCCAGGCCATTTAGGGCTTTAAAAAGGTCAAAACCATCACCTTGAATTGTGCCCAGAAAGCGATAGGCAGCAGTGCAGACTATAGAGCACAGGTGTATGTTCCCAAAAGGAGCCGGGTCGCTGTGTTCTATATCAGCTGCCGCTGCTGAACTGTCACCAAGGGCAGTCCCACAGAGCACACTGCAGTAATCTAACTTTAAGGTAACGAAGGCATGGATGATGGTGGCCAGATCTGAAATCAGTAAGAAAGTAATGCAGCCTCCTCACCAGATGGAGTTGATGAAAAGCATTCCTGGCCGCCGCCACCACAACCTGATATTCCAGGTGCAGCAAGGGATCCAGAAGCACTCCAAGGCTACAAACCTGGGTAACCAGAGGGGGCCAGACCCCAACAATGACGGGATCCAATCCCCTCCCCCTCCAAGTCACAAAAGTCCACCAACCATCATCACGTCAATTTTGTCTGGATTCAGTTTCAACTGATTCACATTCATCCAGCCCCCAAAGCAGCCAGGCATTGGGTAAGCATCAAGACTGCAGAACCCGAATTGGATGAAAAAGAGGTAGAGCTGGGTATCAGCATACTGATGGCACTTCACTCCAAACCTCCAAATGACCTTGCCAGCGGCCTCGGATACACATTGAACAAAAGGAGACCAGATGGAATCCTGCAGAACACCACAAAGGAGGTCACACAGGGACAAAGAACTTTCCCACACCAGCTGCTGGGACCTCCCTGACAGGAAAGAATGGAACCACTCAAGAGCAGTCCCATGTACCCTTGTTGACACAACTGTCCCCCAGTTGTGTCAACACCTCATGATCATCTGTATCAATGGCTGCTAAAAGGTCTAACAAGATCAACAGGGCACAATTCCCTTTGTCAAACTCCAACTGTAGATCATTAACCAAAGCCACAAGCACAGTCTCTGTGCTATACCATGGATGAACCTGACTGAAATGGGTCCAGGAATCCATTAATATAGAGATGAGCCTGAAGCTGCTGGGCAACCACCTGTTCAATAAACTTCCCTAAAAAGGGAAGGTTAGAGACAGGGATATAGCTGGTTGGGGAGTCGGTATTCTAATATGGTTTTTTCAGCAGGAGCCAGCTGGACCACGGCAGTTTTAAGGTTGCCTGACAACCTACCTTCCCAAAGTGCATGACAAACTTCAGCCATTTTCCTAGATCAAATTGTCCACTAATGGATTCCCCCTTGGTCTAACCATATGGTAGACAAACAAATTATATTTGCTGAACCACTACAGTGGAAAGTTCAGAACAGAAATTAAACAGGATAGAAGATATTACAAAATTACAACATATTTCAAATGCTGTTATTGTATCAAAAAATTTCAGAGGGTAGGACACTGATCATGTGACATGCTTCAATGCAGGTGGAAAGGGTCGCAAATAACTTATTAACATGGTGATCCACAGCTTTCAAATGTAAGTTTTAATTCTAATATTGGTATGTTAACTTAAATGAACCTGAAAACAATTATATTGAAAAAATTGGAATTATATCCAACAAAAATCTGTGGAATCATACGAGAGATGTTTACACAGTTAGTAACCGTAGAAAAAACATGCCTCTCTCGATTGGTAAATGGCAATGAATTCATACAGAACTTGCTAAAATTTTATAATATCAATATTCAAATGAATATTGAAATGAAAAAAAAGTTTCGATACATTAAAAAAAAAATCACTCAAGGATTATATTGATCCATGAGTTTATTTCCTTTCCTTAGGCTTACATTATTCAGCTTTGTATGTGGGGACAGAATTAAGCATAGATAATTGCTGAAACTTTCCAATAAGAGTGGTTCAGTGTGTGTTTGTCCTTTTGAGAAATACTGTTAAGTATGACACCAGATGGTGACCAATCTTTGGTTGCTCAATTTGTTATTAGTCTAAGAAATTGAGCACTGGAAATTTTGTTCAGTTTCCAAATGGTCAAACACACGTATTCTAGAACAAAACCAACGTTCATGTCACAAAGTAAACACTCGCGAAGCAACAAATAAGTGCTATTAAAAAGAATATATGCTACAATACTCTTAATTTTTTCCCCCTACTTTTTATTAACAGAACAAAATGGACCAACAGGTGGAGGTGGAGGCGAGGACGGCAAATCGAAAACGTGTATAATCTTGTAATTTGTTTCAATGGCACTGGAAGTCTGACTGTTTCTGCTTCTGGAATAAACATCTAGAAAGAACTTCAATGAGCCTCAGTGGATTTCTGCAAGGCATAGAGTAGCATAGAACAAACTATTTTCTTACACATCTGCCATCTGTTGGGTGTTATTACTTATGGAATACAAGAAAAACCCACTATCCTTTTGAAAGCTGAAAATCTTGAAGACAACATGGAACAACTTCAGTTATGGTACAAAAATTGGTTGACTGTGGGTTCATTTCTTGTCACTATCGGTTTGTACACAGTATTTTTTATTAAAATGAACAAATGCTACAATCTGTCAGGAAGACTATACATGATTTTTTGATGGATTTCAATTTCATATAACAAACTATGTTGCATAGGCTGTAATCCATTTCAAAATGTTTAATAATTGAGAGGGTTAGATTTCTATATTATGTTTTGTTTTCTTCATCTGGAATGAGCTATGTGCTTTCCCTTCTACATCAACAGCTGGGTTGTCACATTTATTACCTTAGAAGATGCAACTCTAGCAATCAGTTCTGTGCCTACAACAACAGATCCACGGCGCATACACACACACTCTCCCCGGCTACCAATGCCATTCTATGAGCTGCAACAGTGACTTTGGAAGAGCCAATCCTTCCTCAGAGAGACCATTCTATCCATTTTTTATCTGCCCAGAACCTATAATTAGATTTTAAAATAAGCAATGCTGCTTTCTCAATGAAATAAAATCTAAATGTAGGTCACAAGAACTCAATATTTGTTTAGAACGAGTATTTTCCAACCTACGCTGGTATCCCTAAAGAAGGGAGATGCATTCAAAGGTCTTAAAAGGTATATGTAAAGTGGACATGAATATCTTTGACAGAATAATTACTGAAGAAATGTGTGATATTCCAGCACTACTGAAATTCTATTAATAGACTAGAATTATTCTTCACCAATCCTCCATTAGCCAACAGCTATGAAGCTAGACTGTGAACTAATTATCTCTTCACAACAAGGAGAATCCTTCTACAAGGATATGAAAGAGCAGGGGAGAGGAGGCTACACAGATGCGATTCCAGCTCAGGCAGGCGTTAGTGATGAGAATGGAAATGGCTAATGGGTTCATATTAATTAGCCACACACTCTAATCTCAAATCTCAAAGGAGAGGGTTTTTATAGAGGCTGTCTGCCCCGACTATGATGTCCATCTTAGTAAAAAGCGGTTTTCAAATGCTCTATCAAGTCTGTTTGTTTTTTATACCTTTATAAATTAAAAACAACTTTCTCTGAAAAGGTCCAGGTAACAGGGCATAGTATCAGACATCTCCCCTTCCTCCTGTGCTGTCCCTCTTCTAGTGCTGTTATTAAAGGTCCTTTAGTCTAGAATAGTCTACACAAGAAATAGGTAATGTACAAATGTAACCAGAGAGAAAACATTTTTTTCCATGAAAATTTCCCACTTGTTTTATCCTTATTATAATGGGCCAAATGTTTTATGCAGACTTTTTAAATGCCATCAAACCAAATATAAAGGTATGATTTTTCTGTACTGAATGTATAGGTACAAGGAGGAAATACCAAGGTTGTTTTTATCATGTACTTTTTATTCAAACTGTGTTAAATACATAATATGTCAACATACTGCACAATTTTATAACTGCATTGTGAAGACCCACAGAGAGCTATCCAAACCACACACCTAATGTACAGTATTTGCAACAGCAAATATAGCAACGAACTCTTCCAAAGCCTCTACAGACAAGTTACACAGATGTAAGCTGATTGCTGCAGATTGGATTTGGCTCCCTACCAAGCTTGCAAGATGACAAAGACTTAACCTTTAAATCCACCTTCTTACCTAAAGAAGCCCTCACACACAGAAGACTACCTTTATTTACTATTCAAGGACACCCCCGACATATCTCTTTGTATGGTTCTCCATCCTGTATCTATGAACCGTTAAAATTGTAATTATGTTAAGTAATATTACATGTAAATAGAGAGATCGGTTGCTATTCACAAACTGTGCAACGTTCATGAATATATTGTAACTGCCTGAAATTGTTTTCTACTTTGCTATATGATATAGACATCCATAGGGTGATCTACTCAAAAGGTTTCAGCTCTCAAAAAGATAGACAGCACTGTTAACATCATGAATTCCCCCACCAGACTCTTTCCAAAAATATAAAGTTTCATTCAATAATATGCCAACAAACTTCCCTTGTGCATCTGAAATCCTCTTCTTTTTATCAAGAAATGACCACTGTAATAATTCTTATGTGGGCTCTTTCTGAAGAAACTTGTAATAAAATGCATTTAAATTTATACTATAATTTGAATAGAAAAAACCCAGAAAGGTTCAAGTATTCTGCATTCTAGTCTTGTATGCTCAGGATTACACTTTAAAGTAGGATTACATTCACTCACTGCTAAGGGGATAAGAAACCACAGATAATGCATAAGCCACATGTCATTTTCTTTAAGGCAAACCGTATCCCTTATTTATTAAAACAAATGCGACAAACTTCACATTTCCATTAATAGAATAAGAGTTACCAGTGGGACAACTACAATTATAAACCAAAATCCTTTTAATTTAAATCAAATCTTTAAAATGAAGGTAACAGGATAACAACTTTAAAAAAAAGTTTAAAAAAAAATACTAAGAAGATTTTTAGATAAAGTCTATAATAGTCTAAAACTTGTGTCAGTATTTCGCCTAGGCATAAAGACGGGAACAATCCAGGAGAATGGGGCCATTGCTGTACTCAGAAAGGTAAATAAGTACTTTTTTTGAAAAACAAGGAATGTTGATTTTGAAAGTATGGTTTCAGCTATGGATTGTGACAATTCAAGAAGAAATCAACTGAGGGTTCTACATCCAGGTTCAGAGAAACAAGTCTTGAAAATATTCATCAAATTCTTCTTCCCTGTAAGAAAAAGCAAGTAATATGAACCATAACAGACTCCTAGTTATAAAAATGAAAAAAGATCCAAATCTATTGCCTAGGAGGCTTATTAAATTCTGGTTACCTCCACCTTACAAATACCACTATTTTCCCACCTCAGAATTTAATCTATTTGGGAACGAGAGTTATATTTTAAAAACCTCTTTCCCTTCAGAATGATCAGAGAGGTGTTCTACGACAGAAAGAGAGCACAGACAGTGTGTGTTTTTAAATGAGCAAGGTGGTGGGGGGTCCATGGCTACTGAGTGGCTCTGTTGCAGAGCAGCCACTCGGGAGAAGTGCGTGGGGAGGGATTCTAATGGCTACCGTACCAGTCACCTCACACTCCCCCTACCACAGACCGTGAGCTGGCCTTTGAAATGAACGTGTCCCGGGCATGAGCGCAAGGAAACCAGGTTCCCCAGTACTCACTGTCAGTTCTTGTGACTTGCAAAAGCTGTGTCCCCCACCCACAGTGCCTATGAATAGGGGATGTGTCTGCTGGCGTGGCTGGCCATTACCCTCCCATGAGGGGATGGGATTCATGGCCATGAGTGGGTGCTGAGTGGCTCACGGGAGCGTGCATCCTAACGCACCCCATCCAGACAGGTTGTCGGACGAGTGGCTCCTGCATGGCAGCATTTCGTTTAAAAACACCCACCGAGTGAGCTGTAAAGTTAAGGAAGAGTTTGACTGTAGTGAAAATTCAACTGAAACTGTTAAAATCTATTAATCAAAATGCATTGAGGTCTGGGGGGGAGGGGAGGGACACAACATCCAACACAGAAGAGGTTTTTATACAAGATGCTACCCGCATGGACACCCAGGAGTCACTCATNGTGTGCACTTTCATGAGCTATGCAACACCCACTTATGGCCACTCATGGAGCACTGCCAAGAAATTCGGAGTGTTCTGTGTGCAGCAAGTCAAAATCATTCCATGGAAACGAGCAGCCAGCCGTGCCAGCAGACTGGTTCACTGCTCACGTGCGCTGTGGGTAGGGATACACGGCCTTTGCAAGTCACAAGAACTGGCCAGGAGTGCAGGGAGCCTGGATTCCCCAGCGCTCACACAGGGAATGTGTCAATTTCAAAGGCCAGACCAGCATGATTCCCCCCACTCCCACAGTCCATGGCAGGGGGAGTGCGTGATGGCTGCCTGTTAGAATCCCTCCCTATGCACTCCACCCGAGTGGCTGCTCTATGGCAGTGCCACTCAGTGTCCATGGACCTTAAGGTCAACAAAACACAGCTAGAAGTCCAGCAGCAGGGTAGGAGCTACATGCTTGATTGCACTAAGTGCTGCAAGTAGGATTACCTGCCTTGGGGGCAGGTGCTGCATGTGCGCACATGGTGTAACAGACTGTTCAGAGCCCTCAGGAACTGAGCACAAACTCTTGAAGTCAAAGTGACTGAAGGCGCAAGGGAGACAGCAACTACAAAGAGGAAACTTTCAAAGAGAGTGGTCTCCCCTGCAGTCTGACAGCTCCCACGGGTATTTAAAGACCTCAGAGTGGAAGGCATAAAGCTGGAACAGAAGGAAACATTGCCAGATAGGATCCACCTTCTAGCTAGTATTATGGTATCCTCTTGCATGGAGAATTGGACCACTGATCGGAAACGCAAGGCCATACCAGCGAGGGCTTGGATTAGCAGCAGACAGTTGGGTATGTAATGGTCAGGAAGACCACCCGCACAAGCTATGTAGACAGTCTTACAGGGAGTATTGGGGAAGATCTAATGGCCATTGTACACAGGGGAAGTCAATGATGTGAGGAGGTACAGGAGAGAGGTTCTAGAACAATGGACCTAAACTGTGACTTGCAGGAAATACAGAGCAATGGAGCATGTGGCCGCTCTTCTAGAGGCTAAACTTAGGCTGCTTGTTCGAAGGATAAATTCTCTGCAGTGCTTCCCTTTCCTTGCACAGAAACAATTAGACAGGGTCTCTCTCCAGGGCATGGATAAGATGATGTGCAGAAAAGGCTTTGTGAGTTAGGAACTGGGGAACCTTTTGAGAAAAGAAGAGCCTATATATTAAGGATTGGCTTCACCTTACCCAAAATGGAATTCAATTGTTGGCCCATATAATGAAAAAGACTGTAGAGGAACTTTTAAACCAAGGATTAGGGAAAGCTGACAGGTGCACAGCAGCACTCACTTTTGGTGGATACATCCCTTAAGGATGAACTAACTAGAAGGAAAACTATATTTTAGGAAAGAAGAAAAAAAAATGATAAAGTACAGGCATAAACCAGTAAGGAACTGTCAAACCTAATAAATTCCAGTAAAACAGGACATGAAGGCAGACGGCTGAACAACAACAGAATATTAAATGCTTATATAAAAAAACCCACTAAGCCTAAAAATCAAGAGGGGTGAATTAGAGTGCTTGTTTTTACAAGAGGATGTTACGATAATAGCCAGGACCCCGATTCTTCCACAGATTTTTAAAAGAGGTTCAGTGGGAGTCTGCAGGCCTCAGAGCCCAATTCTGCAGGTCCCTGTCACCCACCCCCACACGGCTGGGTTGGGTGGGGGGTGGTTACCTTTCCCCTCACTAGTCTGTTTGGTCTCAGGCAGTGGCGGCAGCAGCAGGAGCTCGAGTGCTGCTGCTACCCGCCCCCTTCTCCGCCTCACCAGCGGTGTTTCTGACTGGCTCAGCTGGGGAGAGAGAGGGCAGTGGCAGCGCTTGGGCTCCTGCCGGCTGGGTTGGGTGCATGGGAGGGGCTGCTGGAGGTTGTCTCCCACCCCACCCTCCACAGCCCAACAACTTACCTGGTGACAGCAGCATAGCAGCTTCACCCACCAGCTCCTTCTGGCTGCTTCCTGTCCCTGTCTCATGGGGCTTTCCAGGGTGGTGCGACTGGCCGACATTATCCAGCTGCGCTGCCCTGGGAAGCCCCATCGGGAGGGGACAGAAGGAGCCAGAAAGAGCAGGAGTGTCAGCTGGAGAAGCTTCTGCTGCTATGTGAGTTGCTGGGCTGGGGGGATCCCCTGGCAGTCCTCCCACCCACACCAGCCTGACCCACTAGCAGGAGCCCTGAGCTTTCCTCCTTCCTGTGGACTCTCCAGCTCCGCTCCTCCCCTGCGCAGGTGTGCATGGGTGCCCTGTAGCCACAAACCCCCCTCCCACTGCACTCATTTATAAACACCCCTGGTGCTCATTTCCCTCAAAGTCCTCTTGAGACTCCCAGAGTCAGAATGACAGGATTTCAATTTCTCTCCCTCTCTCACACACACCCCTACCTCTGCCTGGCTGTCAGTGCAAGTCTCTGGAGAGTTGGAGACAAAGAGAACTGACCTTCTCTAATGCCCATCTCCAGCCTACCTAATATAAAGACTCACCTTGACAGGATATATGCTGCATATTTTAAATGCATGCTACCAAGAAATCATCAATACACTCAAAGATTCTGATATTTTTAGCTGGGTGGGTTTACTCTACGCACCCAAATATTTCAGTTATCAGGGGTCAGAATTCTACTTATCCAGATCCAAAAGCAATACTATCCTAATCACCTGTAGCTGGGGAAAACAAATTAATTCTACTTATCCAGAAATTCCAGTAATGCAATTTCTACTTAAGTGCATTCCACTGTACTGTCCACCTCCCAACCAGCATGGCAGCATGCTAAGTAAGATGAAGTGCTACCAAAAGGCACAATAATAATGGGGAATTTCAGTAATTCTCATGTTAACTGGCTTACCATCACCTCAGAAGGTGATGCTAAGAGCAGCTAGTTCTGGAAGCCACAAGTGTAAAAACAACCCTTGATTTAGTCCTAGGGTGAGGACAGGAGTCTAAAAGGTAACTATAACTGAACTGCTTGGTTCATTCATTCAATTTCTACCCCACCCTTCCCACGAAGGCTCAGGGTGGCTAAAACCCCTAAACCCCACTCGCCAACCCTGCAAAATGATGACAAATAAGTCCGGGCAAAAATCTTTTTTTTTAAAAAAAAAGCAAATTCACAGCATCTCCTCACAGAAAATATAAATCAGTCCATAATTCAGCCATGAATTTGCCTGAAGATGGCAGCTTCCCCTCCCCAGCTAGAAAGGGGGACCCAGAGATGCCAGGCTAACTGAATTAACAGACTGCAGATAATGTCCTGATTCCCATGCATTTGGTGAAATTGTGATTTACACAGGATTCTAGCCATAAATATATTCCCATTTTGAAACTATAATCTGAATATATATATAGGATACATACATTATATATAACAGCAAGCTTCATAGTGATTCTCCTCTGCTCAAAGTATAAATTATGTTTCATTGGTATTTTTGTTTGGAAAGTATCCATTGTGTATTCTATCTTCTAAATGATGAGAAGCTAATATCCCTAATGTCATTATATTTTATTACTGGGTTTAAATCAGTAAGTGGGAGGTAATGCATTATTTTTCTCTTAATGGGAGGCCAATCACTTAGCATCATTAAAATATTCTAATGTAATTTAATGGGGAAACAGGAAAGTATGAAGGATCATTCCTTGTGAGCCCGTGCAAGTGGGAGGTGGACATTCTGTACATCAAGGAGCCCAGGCTTGTGGCAGCACTTTCCACAATGAAGCAAGAAGATGGGTTTGGGGAAAAATTAGAGCAGGGAAAGGCCAATGGAGCAATGTCTAAAATAGTTCAGAGCTGTTCCCAGACTAAAGTACTCAGACTACGGTAGTCAGAATGCAGCTCTGTACGGCTGGATTTCTCCAATTCCTTTTGTTTTCTTCCTTCTACTATATAGGCCATTAATGGCCTATATTGCTATATCCTAATGAGGCAGATCAGATTTTAATAAGAGGGTAATTCTAAATGAATCCTGATCAAATGTATCTAGCCATTTGGATTTGTGATTATGCATAACTATTTCAGGATAATAGCTGAGGATACCAAAACTAACCGGGTTTTTTCATCTGTCTCTTGTAGAGGACACTTCCAAAAGTCAGCATCTGAAGGACCATCTTGTTCGTCACTGTTATCAGCATCTGTTAAAGAATTACAAAATGCCTTAAGGGAATGATTTTTCAAATTGTGTCACTATAAAATCTAACCATCTAAGTCAAACTAAACATTTTAAACTGACTCATTTTCCTAAATGAGAACACTTTTAAAATTCACTTTCTACAGACCTGCTCATGCAAATATGCACACTGCCATTTCATGTATCTGTTTATGCATGCATATATTGTACATATTAAGAAAAAAAGTGTTTAACATGAGTTAAGTATGAATCTATTCACAGACACGTTCATCAAACCCAGAAAAGGGGTGGGGTGGGGGGGTGGGATGGAAAGAAAAGGCTAACACTAGCTGTATGTACACCTTCTATAGCAGGAGCAGCTAGATTGCTCCAGAAGCCTGTGGTCCTTAGCAGGCCCCAAATGCAGAAATGCTGGTCAGAGGGCTAGTCTATAACAACTTAAGCCACGGCCTTGGTAGTCAGCGGTAAAGCTGAACTGGGGAACAGTATGCAGAACCCCCAGGGATGAGGAGGAGCACTGTTAGGGGGGTGGGCACAGAGACTACCCAGTGAATAGTTTGAGGATGTGGGAATCGATTCAGGAGGAAAGGATGGGTTAAGCCTATGGAAGCAGACATTTGTGTGGGACCTTGGCTGTAGTGCTGTAAAGGCTTTACTATGAGAAGTAAGCTTGCCAAAGAATGGAATTGCAATGAACAATGAAGGCATTTTGTGAATAAGTGATAAAAAAAACAAAAACTGATAAAGTCTTTATTATGGAGGAAGCTAAAGTTGCAGGATGAGTCTGGGAGGGGGGGCCTTGCTACACTTGCTTGCCATTACAACTCACAGTTTAATAACAGTGGGAGGTAAAAGTAGCCTCCCTTACGAGTAGGTTTGCTAGACTTTAGGGATCTGACCCAGTTTTCATGGAAGCTGATCAGGCCAACTATATGGAGAGTGCATGTGTTTTTCATTATCACATGATGTACCGTGCTCCATAGTCTTCTGCACTGGCTTCCTATAGCTTTCCCGGCACAATTCAAGGTGCTGGTTTTGACCTCCTTGCTTGGCACTCCTAATTTGGGTATTGCTGTGCTCCAGCCAATGAGAAGGCAGATTTCGAATGACAGAACCGGCGAAGTCCCCTCCTTGTGGTCTCCAGTTTGATTCTTCCAAAGCACCTAAGAAAGGCGACCAGCCCCAAGAAACCTTATGTTGAGTTTGTTCTCCTGCCAGCAGGCCCAAGGGTGGGCTGGAGTGTGAGCAAGGAGCCTACCAGAAAGAAAATTCACTTGGAAGTGCTCCAATTTTCTATTCTCCCGTCGGCTCCTTGCTCGGCACTCCTAATTTGGGTAATACCAAAGCATATCCAGCAGGAGGGAGAAGAGAAAAGGAGGGTGGACTTGGTGTTAGTCCGCCTGCACAATCTGACGGCCGAATGCTGCATCTGCAGAAGCTATTGTGTGTAGTCTACAGGGTCTGGTGAAGGTATGGATTGACAATCAGGTAGCTGCTCTGCAGATTTCCCCTGCGGAGGCCCTGGAAGCCAAAGCCAAGGAAGTAGCAGCCAAACATAAGAGTGGGCCAGAACCCGACCTTGTAGGCTACAGTCTTTTGCTCTGTAGGTTTCAGTAATACAGTTTCTTATCCATCTAGTGATCGCTGCTTTAGTAGCCGGGTGCCCCGAGTGAGACCCTGTAAAGTACGAAGAGGTTGGATGATCTACTTTCTGAAAGAGTTTGTTTGATGTAGATCTTAAGGGCCCGTCTAATGTCCAACTTGTACCACAGTTTCCCTGTAGGGTGCGACAGATTAGAACAGAAGGTGGGCAGCACTATTGCCTGAGAATGATCGAAAGTGGTTGACCTTTTGGTATGAAAGCAGGGTCTGGTCTTGAGTACCACCCTGACCCCTTGGAATGTACATAGCTCTGGTGTGATGCATAGCGCTTCAAGCTCCGAAATTAGTCTCGCAGATGTGATGGCTATTAGGAAGGCGACTTTGATGGTGAGGAAGTGATACGCTCAATGGTTTGAATGGTGGTTGAATGAGAACTATTTGAACTATATTCATGTTCCAGGTCTGGAATCTACGCACTGGTGGTGGGGCTTCAAGTCTTGCTACTCTGAGGAACCGCCAAAACGTGCTTATGCCTGGTGACAGATTCTGGTGAATCGGGAGAACCCTTGGTGGAACCCTTGTGTGAGGCCATTAAGGTTTCCAGTACCCTGTCTGAGTAGCCTATTGCTGCTAGAGCGTTCCTTTCTGTTTCCATGCCGTTAGCTGTAATCTTTGAGGCTCGGGGTGCACAATAGGCCCTTGCTTCAGAAGGCCCGGGGAGGGGTGTAGCATGAGTGGGGGTTGGGTCTTGAGTGAGACGAGGTCGGAGAACCAGGGGCTTCTGGGCCAGCAAGGTGCAATTAGAATGGTTTTTGCTTGCTCTGCCTGCGAGCACCCTGCTGAGTATGGCCATTGGTGGGAATGCATAGAGTAGCTCTCGTGGCCACGCCTGTTGTAGGGCATCTACTGCCAGAGCTCCCAGGTCTCTCCTCCTGAAGAAGTATCTGGGTGTCTTGTGGTTGTCCTTTGATGCAAATAGGTCTAGGGTTGGGTGCCCCATTATCTGCACCACCTCTTGGAACACCTGATCCTGGAGTTCCCACTCGCCTGGGTCCAGATCCCTGCAGCTCAGTTTCCAGGTTGTCAATTCTGCGGATATGTATCGCCCTTATTGACAGCAACCTGGGTTTGAGCCATCTGAACAGGGTCTGTGCTTCGAGTTGTATGGCATTCATCCTGGATCCTCCCTGATGATTCATGTGGGCCATTGCTGTGATGTTGTCCATCTGGATTAGGATGTGTTTGTCACAGGCCTGCAGTGCCAGGTGGATCGCTCAAAGCTCCAGCAGGTTGATGCTTCATCTTGCCTCCTTTTAGGTCCATTTTCCTTGTGCCCCCTCATCTGCTAGTCTGGCTCCCCAGTCCCTGAGGCTGGCATCTGTTGTGATGGACAGGCGAGAGGGCTCCTTCATGGGTACCCCTGTTGTAAACGTGGTTCTGGAGATCCACCACTTCAGTTCTTTCCAGAGGGCAGTGGGGATGGTCATGGACTTGTTCGTTCTCTCCATGATGTCTGTCTAGAACGGTTGGAGGAAATTTTGAAGGGACCATAGGTGCAAATGTGCCCATTGCACTTGGCCTATGCAGGCCACTAGGGATCCTAGGAACTTGGATAAGCTCATGAGGGTTGCTCGGCGACGTGACAACCTTGAGACTGACGCTATGATCTTCATTTGACACTCCTGTGAGACTGAGATGAGGTCTCTCTGGCTCTTGGGGAAATTTATTATGAAACCGTGCTGTTGGAGACATTGCAGCATCTTGGAGAGATCACTTTCCGCTTTTTGAAATGAATTGGCTCGTAGGAGAATGTCGTCCAAGTATGGGTAGGTGTGGATTGCTGGTTTCCGAAGTTCCGCTATGAGAGGGGTGAGGATCTACGTGAAGGTGCGGGGTGTTGTAGCCAAGCCGACCGGCAGCGCAGTATATTGCCAGTGCGCTCCCTTGTAACAGAAGTACAGCAGCAATCTGTGCTTGTCTGCGATTGGAGTGTGCAGGTATGCGTCCCTCAGGTCTATGGACATCATCCAGTGCCCTTTTGACAGTGCAAGTAGAATGGATTTCAGGGTTTCCATCTTGAACCTCTTGTAGCATGTGAAGCGGTTCAGGAACTTCAGATCAAGAACTGCTCTGGGGTCTCCCGACTTCTTGGGAACCAAGAAGATGATGGAATAGAGTCCCCGACCTTGCTGTTCGGAGGAAACCAGTTCTATTGCTCCCAGTAGCATCAGACGCCTTATGGCGTGCGTCATTTGCGCTTCCTTCTCCGTGTTTTTGGAGATGGGGGATTGCACTAACCTTCCTGGAGGCCATCCAGTCAGCTCGATCTGGTACCCCCCCGTCACTTTTGCTCTAGCCCAAGAGTCAAATATTGTCCTGTTCCAAACTTGGGTGAAGCGAGAGAGCCTTCCCCTGAGCTGGGAGGTTTTCTTGGGAAGACTGTCCAGTATGTCATTGGGCAGACTTAGGACCCAAGGGTTTGGGGCCACCTTTCCCTCTGGCGTTTAAGAGGGGCTTTCTAGTACCCTGCCATCTGGGCTGCTGGTACTTGGGCTCTCTGTTGTAACCTCCTCGGTTGTTCTTTCTATATGAGCTGTGTGGGTAGGACTGGCGGCGAAACGGAAAGGGCTTCTTCTTGTCGTTAGTTTGAACAAGCGGCTTTCTCTTTCTGTCTTTTGCCTCCTCAACTATCTTGTCCAGTGTGGGGTGTGTCAATTTGTGTCCGGTGAAGGCATCTGCTGTCAGTGTTGTCTTTGCTGCTGGGTCGTCTACCCAGTTGCGGAGCCAGAGACGTTGTCTTGCTGCTATGTTTGCTGCTGTGGCTTGAGATCCCATCCTCATCGCATCCAGAGCCACATCAGCGATGTATGCCACTGTGGTGGAGATTCTGTTCAGCAGGGCTTCATGTTGAGCTACTGAGATGTCCGTAGCATTTGCTTCTTCAGCCCAGGCCATGATTGCCTGGCTGAAAAGAGTACAGGCCGTCGAGGGTCTGAGGCCTGTTGCTATTGCCTCATATGAGTGCTTGAGTGAGGCTTCTATCGCTTGGACTATTTGATCCCTGGGCGGGGTCTCTGATTGGTGGGGCTGCTGATTCTCTTGCTAGCGTGGCCACTGCTGCGTCAACTGTTGGAAGAGTGAACAGAGCAAAATTGTCGCTCTAGAAAGGGTAAAGGTTTGCTGGGAACTTGTATCCCCTTGACCATCTGACAGGATGGTCCCATGCCAACTCAAGGATGTTGTAGAAAGCTTGGGGAACTGGAAGGACAAGGTATTTCTTCTTCCCCGGCAGAAGGAACTTGTGCCCCTCCTCTGCCAGGTCATTCTGATCCTCCTGGGGGCCTTGGGTCGATATTCTGAGGATCTCCATAACCGTAGCTAGGATCT
Organism: Sphenodon punctatus; assembly: GCA_003113815.1. Classification (NCBI taxonomy): domain Eukaryota; kingdom Metazoa; phylum Chordata; class Lepidosauria; order Sphenodontia; family Sphenodontidae; genus Sphenodon; species Sphenodon punctatus. The sequence goes on along the minus strand of QEPC01014166.1, from coordinate 220,193 downwards.
TTGGCAGTAGTGCTGGATGAAAGAGGCAGTCTTGTTGCTCGTCATCTGATAATACTTCCTTCTCCGAGACTTCGTCCTCCTCAGCAGACGAGTTGGAGTCTGCAGAGGATTCTAGCCCAGTTGGTTTGCGTTTTGTTCTCTTGATAATAGCAACCGTTTAGTCTTCCTTTGGGCGCTTTATCTTGTATCTCTTCTGCTTCAAGGCTCACAGGATCTCTGAGGCGGAGTCCTCATCTTCCGCTGGTCTTCTGGAGATTCTTGTTCAGACCCGTAGCGGTCCCGGTGAGACCCGGTCTTGAGTGGCTGTTTTCCTTTCCCTCTTGACCTGGACCTACCCTTGAAGGCTCCCGTTGGACCCGTCATTGTCTGAAACTGCTAGCTTCTGAACTTGGTCTTGCAGTTTACCGACTGTCTGTAAAAGCCACAAAAGCATCTCGGGTTGGGGTGCTGATGTGGCTGTTTCGGTTGGTATTGGTAGAAGCGTAGGCGGGCTGAGAGGATCTCTTTGGCCTCCTTCCAAATCCGCCTCTTCTACGATGGGTTGCGCGGGTCTGCAATTAGTGCCCGCATTCTTGTTTTTGCCACCCTGTCTCCTCGGGGAGGGGGGGCGAGACAGGCCTTTTTGCGCCACCGGCATCTGTAGACTTTGTGGATCTCATGTCTCTGCAGTTTAACAGAGACAGCGATGCCAGGGTAGTTGTTATTTTTTTAACCCCCATGTGACCCAACATGGCGGTGCCCATGATGAGCACATGGCCAAGATGGCCGCCTGGGCTCTCCTGTTCATGCGGGGCGCTCAACATGGCAGCGCCCACACATGCACGTGGGGACCTGGCTGCTGCTCTGTCCATCTGGCAGGAGCTGGAGGACCAGGCCTCCAGCTGGGCTGCACAAAGCACAACTGCTTGACCCAGCAGCACCCCGCCCTCCAGGGGCTCCTGGCTGGTATTCCTGCACTCTGAGGCCCTTCATTTAGCCCCCACTCCCCTCTGCGGCGGGAGGCCTACCGGCTCTTTCACAGTGCTGCGGTGGGAGAAAGCCTGCGCCGCTGCAGCTATGCTCGGGGGGTTGGGGAGAAAGAAGCTGCCGCCTCCACCGCTGTGGTGGTAGTGAAGCGGGGCTGTTGGCCGCTACCGGGTCTCCCCACGCAGGAAACCCCTCTGACCGGCCCTGCTGAGATTTCGTGCCTCCCCATGGCTAACTGGGAGACGGAGAAGGCCCGAAAGCAAACCCCCACCCCCAGCACCCTTCCCCGAGGAGGGGGAATGCAGCAAGCGAGGACTGGGGCCTGCAGGGAAGCCCCTGTCTCAAGTACCCCAGGGCCATGCAGCCAACACACCCCAAAGGGCAAGATCCCTGGAAGGGGATACAGGTCAGCCCTCCAAGGAATGCGGGGGGACAACTCCCTATCCCCACTGCTCCTACTCCGTGTCCCGGAGGCTGGGAGAGGGGTAGGTACTACTGTGGACTGGGGCCAGGGAGGAGAGAGATACTTACCCTCCCCCCCCCGATCGTGGTGGAGCTGGGCAGTCCGACACCCCACCCCACCCAGATGGAAGCCCGCTGCTGTGGCTCCTTCTGGGTTGCCGCCTTAGGAAGTTGCCCCTGTCTGCAGGGACTTAAGACTCCTTGCCAATAGCCTCCGAAAAAAGGAGGGGGGCAAAGCTGGGCCACTCCCAGCTCAATCCACTCCAGCTGCGGAGAGAGGAGGGAGAGCAAGTCCAAAGCCCCTGTAGAGAAGAAGGTTGATCTGCATCCACTTAGTCTGAACTGGAAGGGACTTCGCCTGGTCCGCCTGCAAAGTTTCGTCATTCAAGATCCGCCTTCTCATTGGCTGGAGCAGAGCAATACCCAAATTAGGAGTGCCAAGTAAGGAGCCGAAGGCAGAACAAACATACAGGCTGATCATTTATTCATCTAACTGTTTTGCATTTATCCCTAATTTGTAACTGTCAGATGAATAAGTGAACACCCTGTAGTTACCACAGGTTATTATAAAGGTGAATTTCAAGATACAACAGAAATGAAACCTTAACGTTATCAGCATATATTTTGCCCACGACTTGACAACAGATATGGAAACAGAATCGGACAGTCATTTCTGCTTGTTAAATCATTACTTTGTTTAATGCTTTTTTTAAAAAAAATGTACTATTGATTTTGTTTGATGGTTCCAGTGCTTTTATCTGTTGGACTCTGCTCGAAAGCATTGATCCTTATATCAACAACAGTGTCAGCACTTGTTTGTAAAATTAAACAAAGAAATGTGGCACTTAGTTTGAGTTGGAACATAGTCTATCGCAGACACAGGGGCAAATTAAATTGAAATTTCTCAGATATCTAAAAACAAAGTTAGGATACAGAAAATGACTGCCTAGTTGGGGAATTCAGTCACAATGTCCCCACCCCCCTGCATGTTATGAATTTTTAACTGTTTTAAATTGTTTTTATATAGTTGTTCGCTGCCCCGGGCTGCCCTGAAAGGGCAGGAGGGGTGGGATAAAAATGTTATATAATATATATTATATATAATAATATATTAAAAATGTAACTGGACTTATTCGCCTCTCACCAGGAGAACTCATTCATCCTTGGGAATTACTACAACAGTGTTTAAACAGCAATCATGTATTTAAACTTCACGATTCATGTCAGCTTATTAAAGACTAGACCAAACTAGGAAAACCAACACACTTGTCTGGTTTCTTAGGCCCTTTTCAAACAGATGTGCTCCCCCCCCCCCCCCCCCAACCCCTGCCCACCCATCCCCCCCACACACACCCACGTCGGTTAGAAAAGGGCCTTAAATATCTAACACTTCAAACCCTGTAACATCTGAAGTATAGAATCTTAGTCATTGTATTTAAGGGGGGAAAAAAAGTAATAGGGTTTCTATAGCATGTGCGTGGAAGTGTTACGAGCCTCAAGAGACCACTTGTCCTAAACTAGCGAGAGGGTTATCTGGATATCTAAGAAGGAAATCCTTAGTGCTCCTCCTTAGAAACAATGGTGTGCAGCCCATGGGCTGAGGAAATCATACCAGAGCAACTGGCTCTGAGCAAACTGAAGGGAGTGGAGAGCACCTCAAGATCGCTTGTGGGAGGGTAAACAAACAATCAATTCCTAGGCACTCTGCAGGGAGGCCGGAGGTATAAACTGAAAACAAATTCAGAGAGCAGGGAGGCAGCTTAATCAAATAATCCTTGGAGAGCAGGAATGCGGCGGCCAAGGCAGATCAGACCAGGACTCTGATCTCTCTTCCCTGCAGCTAGTGGTGGCTCTTTGATGGAGCAGACTTTGTTTTTGAGCACAGTATGTAAGACACCTCCTCAGACTGTTCTCTTATTTATTTTGTCACCATCGTACTTAATATTTGTTTTTTATTTTCAATTGGAATTGTAGTACTTAAAACTTTCCCCCTTTTGCTTCTGCACTTCCCTTCACAAAAGTTATTCTGACACTCATTTTTTTTAATGTTATCAATTCTTTTATCACTTTCCCCTTCTTAGAGACCATTATTTTCCCCTTTTTCTCCATGACTTGGAAAAGGGTTTCTGGTGTGAAAGCTCCTCCAAATTTAGGACCTTTTCTTCCTATGAATATGAACGGATTACCATTTTTGACTGAAATATGTGGTCCTTTCCTCATAATATTTTATAATCATTATTCTGTGTAACCAACCAATAAACTGAAAACAAAACCAAAGCAATTGACTATATTAGGTTACCTTTATCAGAATCATCTGAACCTTCTGAGGAGACTTGATCTGAAAAGAGTGATTTATGAGTAATTTGCTATGAATATTATTCGGACATCCACAAATAAATAATGAATCAAATGCTGAAATAAATATTTAAATACAAAATCATCATTTGGTTTGAGGTAAGAGTTGCTAGCTCCAGATTTCAGATGCCAAAAAAGTTATCTTATATTTCAGAAAGCCTCAAAATCCCAGACTTCCACTGTACTGATCAATAAATACCACTTTCTTTTTTGCTGCGCTGCATCTTTATAACAAGAGAGTTCTTCCTCCAGAAAGCATATTACTCAACACCCTTCCCTTCTGCAAAACATTAGTAAGTGGTCTCTTCCCTTTCCTCCTCTCTCTCTCTCAAATATGTTAATGAATCATCAAATTACATAAACGTCTTTCTTACTCTTCCCACCTTGTTGTATTCCATCCTTCTGAATTGTGGATCTCCTACCTGGGCCTCATTCTCCCCCTCCCCTAGGCATTGTTTCCAGTCACTGTATAGCTCACTGCTTTGCTCAACTCCCGGCCTGACGAACGACCCTGTGATGTCTGAAAGCTTGCATCCTCCACCAACTGGAGTTGGTCCAATAAAAGTATCACTGTACTACCATGTCTGTAGTTGGGACCAACATGGCAACCTCACTTTCTCTAAATCTCTTACTATGACAGAGCTATGCATTTTCATGTACTATTCTAGAGATGGGCAAATGGAGCCACATGCAGCTCTTGGACACATGTACTGTGACTCTTGCCGGAAGTGGCTGCCTGGGGACGGGTCCAGATGGTTCCCTTGGAAGCCAGAGAAGCTGAGCCACCATTTCTGCCACCAGAGCTTCCTAGGGTCCACGCAGCAGGGAAGCGCAAGCCCTGCACCACTAATGCAGCTGCCCAACTCTGTGAGGCAGAGCTTTGACTGTTGGGGAGGGGAGGGCAGAGAGGATTAGGAGAAGCTGCATTGCCCCATTACCAGGACTCAGGGAAGCCACAATCAATGTAATTTGTCTTGTGGCGCTCAGTAATATGAACATTTTGGTATGCAGCTCTTGGGCTTGGAAGCTTTGCCCACCCCTATACTATTCCGAAGTAGAAATTTATTTTAAAATCCGATTTCTCTTTTACCTTTTTGCTCCTTTCTCTTAGACCTGTGTTTGCGTGAACGAGATAATCTTGACTTCTTGCTTTTGGGCTCTTTAGAACTTGATTCAGTGCTCTCTCTTTTTTTCTTCGGTTTGATTTCTTTCCTCCTTTATAACAGCAGAGAACACACAGATTCAACACATGTGCTCTTCACACAACAGAAAACATATTGGAATCAAGGCCACTCATGCAGAATGAAGCACTTCAATTCCCATTTTGCCCCCAACTTACCTAGCAACTATTTCTCATTGCAGAGAGGAATAAAGTTGAGTCTGCATAAGGAGAGACTTGCTACACTTAAAATAGGGAAAGCATAGTTCCCCAGTAAGCATTTGCTTACTAGGAGACAGATTTTGTTCAACCCCCATCCAAATCCACACCCAGAAAAGTCATCTTTGGGCTGAAACCAAGCACTAACTATTTCAGCCCCCAAAATATGATATATATTTTTTTAAATGACATAATTTAACTGGACTTTAATTCTTAATACAACACATAAATGTCAGATTTATGACTCCATAACAATTTATCTTGCTGTTGGAATAATGAGGTTCCAATAATCATTTAGCAGAAATTTCCAAAGCATTCTTAAAGCATAGTTGTAAATGGAAGAGATTTATTATAAAGTTATTATTTTCATGAAGATTTTATACTTTCAAAATGCTGCATTACCTGTGATGAAAGTTTAATTTGTAGGAACATTCTGGACAAAGTCCTGCAAATAAACAGATAATTTGAAAATAAAAATCCCTTATTTAATAAAAGTTTATCTATCATCCAGTTTATCTTTACAAGCTTTTCCTATTCCCTTTATCTAGATTTTACAACAAAAAGTCCTATCAGGAGTTATAGAGCGTAATACAGCAGTGCAGGTGGATTCACTATGAATCTAAAGTATGCTGAATAAGTCTGAATAAAAATAGATGACCCAGCAGTGGTTATTGTTTACAAAAAAAGAAATAGGTTTGCTATATCTGGGGTGCTCATGTTAAGCCAGGTTTTTCTCATGTCATCTTTTGTTTATATTAAATTGTGTTATGTCTATGTTAAAGAACCACTGTGTAATTGGCACGACCTTTCAGCAAGGAAAACTTGCCATGCAAAGAGAAAAAGACAGAAATGTCTCTAATGCCAACTATCCAGTATGAGAAGCTTCAACGTTGATTATACATGTGAACATAAGTCTACACGTACTAAGTCAAAAGAGCTCACTTAAGAAATGAAACTTTGTGGGGATGAGAATTTTTTCCTTATTGCTGCAAAGGAACATTTGCTGGTATATAAAAGCATTATAAGTAGCTCTGTTCAATAATAAATGAATTACCCACTATAAACAACTGTACTCAAAACTAGAGAAAAAACGTTTAGGCAATGAAGCAATTTCAAATTGTCTTGACAGAAGTGTGAACTCTCCGATATGCCCATCATAACCACAATCCTGAAACAAACTGCAAGTAGTCCCGTACATGAAGTGTACATGTACGGGACTACTTGCATGAACACGTACATGAACACGTACATGAACACGTACATGAAGTGTCCTTACAAGGCTGGGAGAAAACATCGGATTGCAATTTCATAGATTTCTGTGTACGTGTGAATGCACTATTCTGTGTAATTTCTACTTCTACACACATTTACAAGGCCGACTGACAGGGCTGTGAAATCCAACTCTTACAAGGCTGGAAGAAAATGCACATAAGAGCAGAATAGTGCATTCACACGTACACAAAAATCTGAGAGATTTGCAATTGGATGTTTTCTCTGGTCTTGTAAGGACCCTTTTCCCCCCGACAGATACCCCTTACCCCAAGGCAGCCATATTGCCAGCAGTGTGCGCCTTAGCTGCGCTGAGCAGCAGGGGCACGACACGGTGTGGAGGGGGAGGGTACTTACCTACTCCTGAGGGGATGTCTGCTCCATACAGGAAAGTTCAAGTCCACGCGGTCAGGCAGGCAAAGAGGCATATGAGCCCAACACCAGCCCACCTCACAGCCCATGCCAGCCTATTGGCTGACTAGTTACCTGGCTAGGGGCAGGGGGGGATCCTTCTACCCCTTGCCTGTGGAGAAGGCTGGTTCCGAAGCCAGCTCCCACAAATTGCCCCCCAGTTAAGGCAGGAGGGCCTCGTTTCATGTACGTGTCAATGTGCCCTGATTTTAATGAACTGCTTGGAAATAAATGGTTTCAGGACCGTAGCCTGTATTTGTAGACAGTTCAACACAATGGTAGCTGTCAACAATAATGTCTTTCTTTTCTATACTGTGCTAACAAGGGGGCCGATCCAAGGGCAATATTCACACACCATAGTGGTGGGCAGCAGAGGAGCGCTTTTGAGCTGCTTTTCTAGTCCAAGTCCACTGCTGCTTGCCTGAGTCTGCTGTGACAACCCTGCCTCTCTGGAGCTGCATGGCTGCAGCCACACTCAAAGTCCTCTCCCCACTTCTTTTTAAGGGAGGGGAGGAGGGAGAAGGCTTTCAGCGTGGCTGTGGCTGTGGCTGGGCACCTCAGCAGAGGGGGAGAGAGTGCACCAGTGGCACACGGGTGGTGGTGCAATCGGACAGCGGTGGAACCATGTGCACTGCATGCAAGTGTGCTGTGCAAGTTTGATCTGCGTATCATGCACACATGGTCCATGGATCACAGCCACGATTTCTACATCTTGGCCTATAATATTTAAAAGAATGAAGAGTAAGATCTAAGTCTTCATTTAACTTTAGATAAGCCTAAAGGCCAACCAGGCAAAGGGTTGACTTACTCAGTTTCACAAGGGCATTCCTCTTTTCTCCATGCTCAACATAACCAAAATTAACCTCCCAGCTTCTCAGTCCTCCTTTCTCATTGCAATGCTTATTTCCACAAGAAAACTGACCTGCAGAAGGGTCAACAAATATCAAACAGTGGTTAAATCATTAGCTCACGTGGTTTTGAGGTTGTTATTTCTAGGCTTTGCTTTTTTATATGACTCATTGTTTAAAAAGCTAGAAAGTAATGTGGAGAGGTAACGTACTAGTGGAAAACAACAATTCTAAAGATGCACGGCCACATTATTTGTTCAATATTGCACAATATTTGCAAAGAAAAATGCCATTTGACAAATTAGGTTAGTTCATGTCAGGTCTAATCTGGTATTTTTGGGAAGGGAGAAGCCAATTAAATTAACTACTAATGCTGAACTCTGAAAAAGTCTTCGGTTAATGATCAAAAGACTGTCGTTGGGCTATTTCCTACATCTTAAATAATTATTTACATAATGAAGAATGATGAATCAGAGTCCTATTCAGAGTAAATCTTTTTAACAAATCCATACAACTTTAACTGTGAATCATGTGCAAAAATGAAACACAAATGCTAGCTTCAAAGTTACCCAGATCAAATGGGATTTTTTAGGACTCCTATAATTACAGTTTTTACTTTTGCTTAAAAATTACGTTATCAAGAATTAAGGCTCAACAAGACTATCAGCAGAGCTTGCAGCAGCTTCCTAGAAGAATATTTTTATTTTTGCCACTTGAAATCTTGTTGTTTAAACAGGTTTCTCATACTTGATTTGTTTACACCACTGCATTTCTCATACTGCACTTAATACACGCGATGTACACCCAGTTGCTAGAGGATACATTTGCATGCTGAGCTGGTGGTAAGAATCTGTATTAATAGGCTCACCTCCAGTACTGGTTTTGAAAGATTAACCTCAGAATGTTCTGCCTAAGCTGCTAACCAATGGATTGACAGTGTCCTTAGATACTTCAGGTCTGCAGTGTAAAACCACTTGTAATTGCTAATGCTTACATCAAAAAAGAGAGAAGTGCCATTTAAATCAGAATTCATTATAACACGTATTCTTGTACAAATGAAGCGACAACAGGAGCCTTCTAAAAAAGACCTTTAATAGTCTTAAAGGAGAGAATTTTTAGGAAGCAGTAGTTTGTACCATGCTATATGAAAAATGGCCATATTTTAGCTGCATCTATATTTCATGTCTTTCAAAACCAAGCACACAAGTACACACCAGTTCTGTTACTGCCTCTGTTAAATGCTACTGCCTGCAAATATTGGACACTTCACTATTATCATCGTTCTCAAATAGATTTTAAATCAAGACTCAGCCAATAAGTTACTCTAATGCTTTAGAGATAACAGGTCCAATTTTTCAGCCAAAAGGAAACAAATACAATGGGACAAACATCTACAATACTGTACCAGATATCGAATTACAACCAGGCCCTCATTATGGCCACTTTGTGTTTGCTGAGTAGCAAAAAACAGTCAGAAACCCAGTTTAATGCTTCACCTAAGAATTCCATAAGAGCACCAGAAATATCAGATAGTTCAGGTTTGGTACAGATTTCTTAAACCAGCTTCTTCCAGCAGAGGTGACATGGTCGAATAGCCACCAAGCTCAGCTAATAGCTATCTGCCATAGCTGTGCATTGGTGGTTGGTATTAACTAGTGCTATTGACCAAAGGTTTTTCACTGCTGCTGCTGTTGTTGTTCAAGAGGACCCGATTGGCAGCCTGCAATAGAAGGTGGCATAAAAGTGTCTTTTAACAAGAGCTGAAACAAATAGCCAAAGCAAATTAATTAATTTTTGGAAACCGGAATCCGGTAAATCCGGTAGCCGGTAATTGCCCTGGGGTCCCGCCTCTAGTTCTGAATCTCCATTTCGGTATTTTTGTGCTCAGTATTTCAGTCACTTTGGTACTTCGGCTGTACTATTGCGTGGGTTTGTAAGAATGTGAATGTGACTGTGACTGCTGCATTTGAACCAATCACATTCAAAAAGCTTGCTGAATATGGGAAGGGGAATGAATATGTAAATGATCTTGGGCACGAAGTGATCCATAATTGGTAAGAACTGCAAAACCTGGCTGTTCCGTCAGGCATTTGGTGAGGGGTAGGGTGGAGAACGGGGGNGGGGGGGGGGGGGGAAATAGGGAGGTGTGTATTTTTGTGTTTTTGTTTAATGATTGATATTTTAAAATGTCAAATTGTTTTATACTTTTGTAATGTTGTTAGCCGCTCTGAGCCGCTGAGGGCGGGATATAAGCTTTGTTAAATAAATAACTAAATAAATAAATAGATCCTGGCTTATTAATTAGTACAGAGTATGTATACCACTGCACTGAACAGTGGGATATTATTCTTGGCCTTAAGAAGTGTGTACATTCTCAGTTATTTGTATTTTCATTTAAACATATAGAGCTTATCATGGGGAAGGGTAGGTAGAGTTTATTAAGGAATCAGCTTCCGTCATTTCCTAAGAACAATAAAGAACATATAAATAACTAAGTTCATATAAATAGTTCTGCATCCAATAATCAAAACACCCTCAACATTGCAACAGAACCATGACATAAAATAAAACCTAGGGCCCAAAACGATAAAATCAACAGCTACAACAAAAAGCAGATAAAAGCCATATGACTGGGATCTGGATAATATAATATAATAAAATATATCACACAATAGAAATTATAAAAGATTTCCAAGACAGATTCAGAGTTCAGCTCTGTTTTCATGTCTGTTCTACCAAAAGACCAAAAATAGCCAACGACTTCACAGTCAGAAGGACCTTAGATGTCAAAAGAAACACAATATTTTGTTGACAGGAAAAAAACAGTCTCTGACTCAACAGAGGCTCAATCCAAATTGTCCTAAGCTCAGCATAATGTGGGCAGACAAAAGAACATGCTCAAGATCCTCAATGATATCAGGATCCCAAGTGCAGCATTTTTGGCTATAGTCAAGCTTAGCAACTCTACCTACTGTAACAGCAGTTTCACACATTTTAAATCTCAGAAGAGTAAATATCCTACATAGCAAGAAGCTCTGCAGCTCAACCAAATAGGGCTCCAGTGTGAAATTCTCTTTCAATAAATGGTACCAGGGTGCTATTTTATTTACAGCAGTTCTGGCTAGATCATCTTGAGCAGAGATGTCCAATACAGAAGAGCACGTTGAGGTAGAGTTTGACAAAAAAAACCAGGAGAGAAACCGGCCTGCTACCCGGTGGTGTTGCTCAGTCCAGCATTGGTGCACCAGACAAGAGTCATCCAAATGGTGGAGTTTGTCCAAAAAAGCAAACGCTCTGATTTTGGCCAAAGCAGCCACCGCATGGAGGCCAGTTTCTGAGCACAGCAGGTCAATTGGTATAGTTCTAGAACCCCCTAATAAACTTCTAATAAAGGTGTTCTGGACCACTTCCACCTCATTATTATAAGAACGGAAGGTCAGCTCTGTGCCAAACAGAAGTTGAGATAAGACCTTCGCACTAAAAACCTCCACTGCCGCAGGAACACTCAAGTTCCTTGTGCATCTATAGAGTCTTAGAAGCCCAACCACTGTACCTTTGGCCTTATTTATAAGCTTTTTCCTGTGATAATTCCAAGTACATGACTTGGAGAAAATCAGACCTAAGTAGTTTGTATGTTTAAACTTGGGGCAATAAGGAATTGTCAACCCACAAGTTAGACCTGGACTTGGAACACCCAAAGCTAATTGTATGTGATTTTGGGGCATTAATTGTTATATCATTGGCCATGCAGTAAATGTTCAGACTGTCAAGGCATTTCTGCAGACCTTTTTGCGTTTGTGGAAGTACATTGTCTGCATAAAGCAGAAGAGCAAGAGAACGGTCGCCTATTTTGGGGAGAGAATAAAAGAGTTATCCGCTGTGGACCTCCCCTGTTGAAATTTCGCTGGCTCTTCAGCTAAAAGACAACGATGTATTGTCCACGCCTCAAGTTCTTCTAGTAAAAAACGAGAATACACCTTAGTTATCACTGGGAGCAAGCTGATCGGTCTATAGTTGGCAGGGTTCTCCTTGTTGGCTTTTTGAAAATATGTGTAATTACAGCAATAATCCAGCTTGATGGTATCTGCCTATATTCATTTGAGAGAGTAAAAAATTTGGCAAGAACGGGCCCACCAATCACAAAATTCATGAAATATCTCTGAAAGCAGAAAATCCGCACTGGGTGCCTTAGAGCTAATCTCTGAGAAAGAATGATTTCTTTTGTTTAACATGTAAAAATGATTGCAAGTAATCATCAGGAGACCCGGGGTAATTTCAGACGCACCAGGATCCGTTTCGAATCCCGGTCAGGAATCAGTTCGGCCATCCTTTAGATGTGCCTGCCCGATTCCACCTGGGGATCAAGGAGGGGGAGGGGCTGCGCGGTGTGCAGCTGCACAGCCTTGCCCCCCCCCCCACGCTCCCCCAGTCTCCCGCCCTCCGGGAAATGGGCAGGCATAGTGGCCAATCCGGCCACTGTGCCTGGTCAGGACCATGGTCCAGGATGGCCCAAACGTAACAGACATTACTTTTGGCCCATCCCGGATCGTGGCCAATCTAACCATGCTTTTGGACCTCCGGGCGGCCGGAGGTCTGAAAGCGTGGTCAATATGATTCCCGGCAGGTATTCACTGGGGTGAACATCTGACGAGAATCATTTAGACGGAACAGTACAAACGGCCACCACAGAGGATTCACTGTGGTTGACTGTGATATCGTTATGTCTGAAATTACCCCTGGTTTGATCCCAGGTCCTCCACTCTGCTTGTTCTACTTTACCTAAGGAGTTATCATTAACATCTTTAGTATCCGAGTTGGTGTATCTAAATATCTCTGGTCATAACCACAAGGTTCTAAGTTATCCTTTAAAGATCAGGAGCTACCAGAGTCTCAGAACCAGTGCCCAGAATTAGAGCTCTTGCCAAAGAGTTCTCCAACCTATGGATGAAGCTCCCTGGGGATTTAAAGGATCTTCTGATATGCCAAATATCCATCATTGTCTTTTGTGAGTCGAATGATATCTCCCATCTAATAGAACAATTTTTATTGTAAAGTGGGCAAATTGCATTAATCATCTTATTTTTTATATCAACATGAGCATGGTGTCTAACCAATTTAATAAAGAAAGGCAAGAAAACAGCAGAATCATTTAGAGGTGCACAATAGCTCCTATTTTCTTTGAAATTAATAATTAAAGCTGGTGCTCATCAAACACTGGTTTCTTGAGGTTCTATCTGAAAATTATACGTAAGAGTTAGAAAATCTCCTCTTTCCATACCAGTATCATATCTTGAGGACACTAAATTACTGGTAGGGAGAGGGCTGTCTCTCTCAATTGGAACAAAATTGCAGGAAGTGGAAATACCAGGTAATTCAACAGTATCAACCTGGCAGCTCTCATCAATTGTTGTCCAATCAGCTTGAGAGACCACTTCTGCGTAGAAATAGGCAGAAGAGAGGTCACTAGCGACCTATCAGATTTGTTAGAAAATTCTAACTACAAACCTCCCAATAGAATCTTCATTTAAAAGAATGAAGCTCAGAAACATTTTCCATTTTACTTTCAAGCTTATCAGCTAGTGCCGCCATGAGTGATTTTTCAACGTATGCTTGGTGAGTTTCTATTGTCGCAGCTAATGGGATTACTAAGGGTTTCCAATCCCTGCAATCGGGTTGGGGAAAAGGAAGGTACATGTCTAACAATGATTTAAGGGACTATGTGGATGGATCGTATCAGAGATAGATCTAAGTCGAGCTGATGTATTCATTCCAGAAGAAGAAAAATATTGGGTCATCTTATACTGGGTAAGTGAGACAGGCTGTGTATGAAGTTGCTCTACATCATTACCCAGGGACACCCTAGGAAAAGTATCCATGGTAGAAAAAAGCGTCCTTGAGCCAAGTTCCATTCTTGGAAAAACAAGCTACCCTCTAGAGTAACCTACTACAATAGAGCATATCAAGAGCATAAAATTTGATAAAAACGAGTATTAATAATAATAATGAGTTGTGCACAAAATAAGAGAAAAGATAAACTCTTAGTCCAGATCTGATAGTTCCCCAAAGGAATCTAACTAGTTATAGTATCCAGGGGTCTGATCACCACCACCATTTCCGTCCGCTAACGGTTGTCAATGGATGCCCTTTGGCCGCCGCCTCCTGGGCGGCAGCTCTCTGTTATAGGTTACCTGGATGGAGGGACAGAAAGAGACACAGCTGGGATGTATCCAGGTATCCAAGCAGCCCCAGTCTGCACGCCACACTCCTTTCCCAACCCAAAGTCCCATGGGGAAGGGATGTACATGTTATTAGACTATGTTCTCAGATAAATGGACAATAATATTTGGAATTTTCTTGTGCTATTGTCCTCTTGTATAATAGCTATTAAGAGACACGTAGGTGTTTTAAATAATTCTGATTATTCCATCCATCTTTGTAATATAATTTAAATATCTCCAATTTTGTCTTGAAAACTATATTTCAGGGGGTGACTGAGCATGTGCGAGTGATAGGCTGCATCTGAGGTAGGCTCCTGCTGAGGCAAAAAACCTTCAAAAACCCAATTTAATGCTGCAAAACCAAGCCCAAAGGCCAGGCTAACAGGGGAGCTGAAAAAAAGAAAAATACAGAACCCTGCACCACTATTATACCCAGTCACAGAAGCAGCGCACGGCCTACCCGCAAGCTGTAGAAAGAAACAACAATGGCAGAGTTGGCGCCCAATCTGCCTGAACACAGAGAGGCCAGTAATACTGAGGGAATCTCGCAGGTATTTAAAGAAATCAAACAGCAAATGATCTCAGAGTTCAGCAGGGTCCACTCCACCCTATATGTGGTTAACAAACAATTTGAAAATGTATCCAGCCGCATAGATAGCACAGAGGAGCGGATAGCTCATAGAGCACCGTGAGCTTGAAACAAACCCAGCTGCAGCAGCTCCAAAAGCAAGTGCAAGAACTGAGAGATAAATATACTGACTTGGAAAATCGCAGCAGGTGAAACAATCGAAGAATCGTCAGTTTTAAAGAAGGTACTGAAGGACAAAATCTGCTCCCCACTGCACAGCATCTACATCAAGTGGACATAGAACATGCACACAGGACGCTGCGTGCAAGACCCTGCTGAGAATGCTGCTCCTTGAGCCAATAATAAAGGACAACGATTAAATTCTTCGACTGGCCAGTAGGGCTGATGCGGCAGCAGCTTTTACCGCGCTGCGATTCCGTTCCGCTATTTCGGAATTGCCCCCGCCACACCGTGACATTTCTGCGGATATTCTGCTAATTCCGCCGGAATTCTGCAAATCGCGGAATTGCAGAAAAATCGCGGAAATCGCGGAAAACCACTATTCCGCGATTTTTTGGCGCTGGCGGAATTGCGGAAATAGCGAAAATGTCATGTTTCCATGATTCCACTAAGTTGCGGAATTAAATAAGCGGAACCGCGGAACCGCGGAATGAAACCGCGGAATTAAAGCCTCTGCCATTCCATTCCACTAATTGCGGAAACACTGTTTCCGCCGGAAATAGCTACCACTGCGAAATTCCGCTACAGCCCTACTGGCCAGAACCAACAACAACCTGGAGTACCAAGGCTGCAAATTATGTGCTGACATGGTAACAAAAACATGGAATCAGCACTGAGTATGGTACCGATACATGGGTCCCCTCACTGCCCAAGGCTTGCAAGCAAAGATCAAATACCCAGCCAAATTCACCACTGTAATCAATGCCAGCAGGAGGTTCTTTACTGAACCTGATCAGCTGGAGATTGTTCTACAATCACAGCTGAGATTGCAGGAACCAGGACCTGCAGATGGTTGAGAGAAACTCGACCAGATGGGACGTTGCACTGATACAGGTTACATGAATGATTTAAATAGAGCCATGAAGTTTGAACTAAATATGATTATCAAGACAGGCTCTGAGACAGTAAGCAGACATTCAACGCTATTAACCTGAGGGTGTTGCATAAATCTCCCGCTAGATGGGGTTTTGTGCAGTATAGAGAAAAAGCACTATCTGTGATCCAAAATGCCATGGTGTTTGCCGGTGACTTTTTAAAAGTTGAAAAATTTATTGTTAAAGATTTTCCTCTGTCAAGAGTAGGGCTCATAGTCAAGTTGCAAAATGGTTAAACGCTGCCTGTGAGTCTTAATGGTAGCTAATATGTAAAATCTGAATGAGGTTAATTCAGATGCAATACATTTGTCCCCACTAGATGGGGCCTCCTCCTAAACGATCAGTTGAAAAGTCTGCTGTTTAAGTGTACTAGAAAGACTGAAAAGCTATTAAAAGAGAAGGATAAATGGTACTTGATACTCTTTAAAAAGGGTCAAGTTACTATCAAAGTAAGAGGCAGCTGTGGCATCATTCTTTCTGAGCCAGAAGCCATTCATTTTGAAGATGCTGTGGCCCTATTCTTTCTGAGTTTACACCCTTGAACGCTGAGACGGCTGTGGACTAATTCTTTCAGAGTTTAAATTTTTTAACGTTGAGGCAGCTGCGGCCTTCATCTTTCTGAACACAAACCCTCCAACAATATGGAGGCGGAGTCCTCTCTTTTCAAGAGATAGAATAATAAAGGCGGCTGTGGCCTTAATCCTTCTGAATAGCCCTCAAACAAAATTACTGGGCAGACCGGGTAACTTAATTTTTTTTAAATGCTCAGAGATGTGGAAGTAATATAAACATAAGAAAAAGGCTTTATAGTTTAGCACTTATATAGGATGATATTTGAGAGTATACACCAATACCTTGGTGGGAGGCAGGAGAACATTGCCTTAAAATGAGAGGATCAGCAGCCCTCCTCAAGGAGAGGACAGGGGGAATACTGTACTCACCACTGGGGGGAGGGGAGGGATGGAAAAAGGGATTAAACTGTCTTTTTTGGAGTTTTTATTTATTGCAGGAATTTTCTCTTTTCTTTCTTTTTCTTTTTTGAGTTACTGCTTTCCAACTTTAGGAACAACTAGGGAAAAGTAACTGATCGACAGTCTAACCAGAACACTGAATGTTAAAGGTCTTAATGGACCTATAAAACACAAACGGGTATCCTCCTTCCTGAGAGAACATAAAGCAGCTATGATATTTCTTAAAGAAACTCACCTGTTTAGTAAGGCTGTGCACAGACTCGAAGAATGTTTGAGCAAATCTACAGCTCATGAGCACCAAGTAAGAAAGCAGGGGTAGTGATTGGGTTCTTGAAGAAACAAAAATTTAAACTAAAAGACACCATAAAAGATAAAGAAGGGTGATTTCTGCTCCTAAAAGGATGGCTAAAATCAGAAAGAGGCCACCTTAGTTAACATCTATGCACCCAATGACAATAATACAGCATTTTTTTGAAAGATACCTCAACTTAACAATGGAAAATATAAGGGCACACTAATAATTCAACGGGATCTGAACTATGCACTGGCTACAGTGGATAGATCTGGCCCACAACAAAGCCATAAACAATCAGAAATGAAAATAGGAGCACTGCTCACTGAACTGGGGATTGTGGATGTTTGGAGATTCCTCCACCCCACAACTAGAGACTACTGTCGGCGCACCCCCCAAAGGAGACACGACACCAGAAATTTGGATTTAAAACGGCCTCACTCTTTATTCAGATTAGATCTTGTGTTCGAATTGTAATGGTGGGGGCAATTCACTCAAGTGAATTGGGTCCAGCACCCATAACCAAACAAGTAACTATAACTCAGGGATTGGTCCAATATCCCATCGGGTACCAATCCTTCTTAACTTTTCCAAACGTTTCCCCCTCCCGATACTGAGGTTGTGGGAGGGGGACCAGGGCCCATGTGGGCTGGAGGAAGGAGGGTAGTGCCCTCAAGCCAGGGACAGTACATGTCCTTACGGCCCTCGCAGTCACTTCTCCCAAGGGGTTGACTCCGCCGTTTGCTATACCCTGCCATTGCGGCTGGGATCCCCCCCAGCCCCCATCTCTTATGGAGATGCCCCAATCAGAAATTCTAACCTACCTAACAAGGGTGCTGGACCCCTGCAGAGTGCGACAAATCAAACATAGCAGCCATAACTAAAATTCTTAAAGGTTGAAGTCAATCAGCCGAATGGCCCCAAACACTATGAGGAAGGCGAAAAAACGAGCAACAATGGCCCAATAATGTTCCTTGCCAAAAATTCCTTCCTGGTCCTACTAAGCGACCACTCAGCCATAGTGCTGTGAGATAATAATAAACTTTATTTGCCGTAACTAAAAAGTTATTGGCAGCAATACCAAAACAAACATAAATCATCTCACTCCATTTCCCATTACTTGCCTAAAGTTACAAGCGATATTCCCAAAAATACATTATTCACGAGTCCAACTTTAGCCTTAGATTTTCGCCCGTAGCATTGGGCGAGCCCGTTCCAAGTCCTCTTCAGATTTCCATAGAACCCCCCTCCAAACCCTCTCTGATCCTCCCCAAGTTCTTTAGAGCTTCTTACGTATGTGGCCAAGTTACCGAAAACCGCCACTGCTAAAGTCAGTTTTGAAGCTCTTGTGTCCAAACATAATCTGAGACTGTCAGTAAAAGGATGGCTTACTTGGGATTCCCTAAGGGCCAAAAGAAGCTTACCTCTAATCCTGTAATGTCTAGGACAGTCCAACAAAATGTGCTCGTTCGAATCTAATTTCTGCAAAGTGCAAAACGAGCACTTTCTTTCGGGAAATGGAATACCCAAGTATCAGCCCTCTAAAATAGCCGAGGGGAAAACCCCACAGCGCAAACGCGTAAAGGCCCGTCTTACTGAAAAATTTGGCCAGGCAATCAGGTAATTGGACTCAGATAAGGGTCTTGGTGGTGGAATATAGGCCAAGTTAACCCTCTGGCGTTGCAACGTCAGCATCTATTTGCAATTGCTGATCTGCCAGCCTTTGCTTTACCATAAACATAGCCTGTTTTATTCCCATGGCGACCAGGTATTCTGGGGAGAAACCCAGTCTCCCCAGTACCACCTCCAGCTGTTTTTGCCAAGAGGAAAGTAATCCCGCCTCCTTAGCCCTCCCCAGGAGGGACTTGTCCTCCTGCGGAATAAGTTCGACTCTTAACCAAAATCTCACTAGGGCCTGCAGTTCAAAGACCCTGATAGGAGAGCATCCAGTTTCCAGCCTCAGGAAAATCTGGGGAGTTCCCTTCGGAATCCCCAGTATTGCCCGCAAGAATTCATTTTGAATCATTTCCAGTTGTTCTAAAAATTTCAGGCCCCAAACCGGAAAAGCGTACAGGAGCTGTGCAACTACCTTCGCCCGGAACAGGCAGAGCGCCGGGAGTACCAACTGCCCCCCCCAAAAATAGAAACCACGGATGGCACCCACCGTCTGGAGGGCCCGATTCTTAACCGTAAACCAGTGATCACTCCAGGCAGGAGAGTTAGAAAAAGTAACTCCCAAATACTTAAATTTATCTACCTGGGAGACCTGGTAGCCGTCCATCGTCCACTTATGGTCTCCCCATGCTTTCGGGGGCCCACAATTAACACCTTAGTTTTCCCGTG
The DNA here is from genome assembly GCA_003113815.1 of Sphenodon punctatus. NCBI lineage: Eukaryota > Metazoa > Chordata > Lepidosauria > Sphenodontia > Sphenodontidae > Sphenodon > Sphenodon punctatus. The sequence goes on along the minus strand of QEPC01014166.1, from coordinate 200,997 downwards.
GTTAATGGAAAGGCCTTCATTGTTACAGTATAACTCAATCGCTCGCATCGCCCACCGTAAACCTACCAGTGTCCGGAAGACAAGAACGGTGTCATCCGCATAAAGTAGGGATGCTACCCATCTATCCCCGATCTGCGGAGGGTGAGAGTCGGCCCCGTCCAAAAAGGGGGGAAGATCATTCAGGAAGATGTTAAATAAGGCAGGTGCCAAAAGGCAACCCTGTCTCACCCCNTTATTGTTTTCTAGCCCTGTTTTATTGATGTATTTTATATTTATATTTTAAGTGAATTTTAATTGTTTTTATTGCTGTTGTTAGCCGCCCCGAGCTGCATTGCAGGAGGGGGCGGGATATAAATTTGTAAAAAAAAAATAAAAAAATATTATGCCACAGCCAGGATCTACAAATGGAGTCGAACGCCATTCTTAGGTCTACAAAACATAAACAGACCTTCCTCCCCTGACCAAGAGATCTTCCCCCAAGACAGGACAAAAGCAATGCATGATCCACTGTGGAGCAATCCTTCTGGAATCCAATCTGTTCTGGCGTAATGATGTTTTGGGAGTCCAACCACTCAAGGAGCCTTTTCAGTAAAAATCTCAAATAGAGCTTTCCAAGGATGCTCAACAAACTGATTGGGCGGTAGTTCCCCGGGTCCCCTTTCTTGAGAATGGGGACCACAATACTTTTAAGCCATAGCTTAGGAAAAACACCAGTGGCATTCACATGAGTAAAGATTGGAGCCAACAACCTGGCCCACCAATCTGGGGCCTCTTTTAGATGTTCTACCGTTACTAGGTCTACTCCAGGGGCCTTCCCACTTTTAAGCTGGTGAATCATTTCTCTGACCTCTTCCTTGGAGATTGGGGGCCAGTGCGGAAAGGAGTCGGATTCCTCCAGGGAGGGGCCACAAAGGGACAAAGGAGAAGCTGAGAAAATATCCCCGTAATACTTTTCCCAAACCTGCGGGGGCAAAACAACCAAGGCCAAAATATCTTCTCCAAGGCTCGCCTGGCGAATAAAGCCCCAAAATTGTTTGGAATTCCCACTCCCCGCCACTTTCTGCAATCGCGACCACTGATATTTCTGGAAGGTTCAACGTTTTAAGGCGATCAAACGACGATACTGCGAGCGGTTAGTCAGGAAAAATATTTTATCAGGGCCTGATGGATATACCTTTAAACGATTTGCAGCACGTCTGAGTATCGAGCGCTGGACCCTACATTCTTCATCAAACCATGTTGGGAACCTCCTCTGATGGGGGTCGGAGGGACCCTCAGAGATCAGGCATGGTTTAAGTAAGTCCAGCAACTCTTCCAAACCTCTCTGAATATCCACGGTCCCCCCCCTTAATTGAAGAGCACAAGTTCACCATGTTAGGCTCCTGCAGTAGTGTCAAAAAACCTGAGCCAGTTTGTCCGACCATCGGGCTCTCTTATACCCCGCAAATTCACCCACAGGGGGATCCAACCCTTCCCAAAAAGGGGGCACCGGCTGATCTTGACTGTCCGCCCAAACTAACTGCAATATACAATGGGCGGTCTCAACACCGGGGGATACTTCAAGACTCAGCACTCTTGAAAACAGGGCAGCTGGTACCAGAAAGTAGTCGATGGTGCTCGAACCCTGGTAAGAGTGGAACGTATAACACCCCACCTTGTCACCCTCCACTCTACCATTCAGGATTATAAGATCCAGTTCTCCCACCAACCACTCCATACCCCTGGAGTTCCTATTAGATACTTTGTCTTGGGTTCTCCTAGGGGGGATCAAAAGGGGTTCGTAACTGTCACTTTAGTCCCACAGCCCTGCCACTCTCCCAATCTCGTGTTGAAGTCCTCACCCATAATAATGGGGGTCGCGACGAACATCAACCGTGCCTCTTTTACCCTATAAATAACCTCCTCCCAAATTTCAGGGGGGGGGGAAACCTTGGAGGTCAGAGGAGGAATATAGACATTACCAATTAACAACTCGTCAGCAGATGGCAACACACAGTGATAAAGTGCAAAATATGATTTGTAAGTATTTATTGATTTTACAATTGCCTCAAAAAAATTGGGGAAAACTAAAGCCAACCCTCCGCTTGGTCTTCCTGCAGCTTCTGAGGGAGTTGCCCTCAATGAGACCACGGAAAAGTCGGCCAGCTTAATATCGTGCAATGCCCAAGTCTCCTGAAGGAGACAGACATCTTGCTCACCCAAAAGACGTTTAAAATCCAGATCCTGCCCTCGGGACTTCCAGCCTGAGATGTTCCAGGAGGCCATCTTAAAGGCTGTAATTGTCAGGAGGCAGGTTCCAGGTTAGAAGGCTTTACAAGATGAATACCACTATAGCCTCCATTTTGGGCCTCCTCCTCCACCAATCCAGAGCGTGGTCGAAATTCCACCTGAGTTAGGGGAATGACTAGATGGGTCTCTAAGTTCACCATTGGGGGTCCTAAAGGGGTGTAATCCCTTACCCCATCTGGAGTCCCTAAACCCACCCCGCCTTCAAGCGGGGGGTCAAAACCTTCCCCATGCCCCAACTCACTAAGGGGATTAATGCCGCTACCCACCCCGAGCTGGTAATAATTTACCAGTCTGGTGACAGGAGGTCACGCCTTCATTTTGGCTCTCCTCCACTATGCTATTTCCTTTCAATTTACCTAAAAGAGAGGATAGCTGATTGAATATCAAAGGGTAAGAGAGCTCCAGATCATGCCTCTCCCTCTTCCTCTTAGGTATAATCCCCCCAGTTGGGCGAGAGCCCGCTCTCAGTTTATTCAGTTGGGAGCATAAGTTATCCAATTGGGATAGAAGTCGGACCTGTGAGGGCCCTGATTTATTCTGCCCAGCTGGGGTATTCGAGGGGCCGTGCTTCTGGAAACTTAAAACCCGCTCCGAAGGACAGTGAATAAAGGCTCGCAGAGCATTAGTTTCCGTTTCCATAGGCGCCTCACCCAAAGAATCCTCCGGGGGCACCGAGTCATTCCTCGGGCCCTGTTGAAGGTACCGAGTAGGGCGAGCATCCCTCGGGGGAGACAAAACCTCTCCCTGGCCTTGTAGGGACGGATTTGAGGGATCAAGAAGGGCAATATTTAAAGATGGTAATATCCCTTCTACACCTTGTTCGTTCCTCTCGCCCAGGACAGCAACATTGCCCGAGCTAGACTGGAATGCCCTGGAAACAAAAACAGACCTTTCCTCTAAAGTTTTCCTAACAGTCCAAATTCTCATCATAATCTCCGCGGAGGTGAGCATCACTTTGATTATTTGCCTGTCTCGAGCAACTGATAGTTGATCCACTTCCTCGATATCAT
>QEPC01014166.1:170395-191702 GCA_003113815.1 Sphenodon punctatus | reverse complement strand
GCCTCCACCCCCAGCGCCCCACTATGGCGGGCAGCCATGGCAGTCCCTGACCCGGACCATGTCTGCCAGCCCAAACATGATAGCCCACTTTGGCCTGGTTGGGCGGGCCTTAGCCCATGCTGCGAGCTTGGAGGTTTTCCAAGGTCAGAGCGCAGGCTAGCTATCGACACAACCTCGGCAATCCTGGGCCAACATCTGGTGGTGCTTGCACAGACAAGATCCGGTCCAAAGAGGGCCACTATCACACCTGTTTTTACCCATACTCTAATAATGACCAGGCTATGCCTTACGCAATGGATGGGGAACCTCAGATCTAGGGGCCAAATGCCCACGGCTAGTTTGTGTGTGTCCCCTTTCCAGTTTCCTGGATCTAGTTTCTACCCCTGAGCACTGCAAAATTAATCTCAGGGTAATGGAGCAAAGATGAGTAAAAGAGGACAGATCCATGATCTAGACCCTCCTCTTCCTGAGCACACCTCATAAGCACCCTCTCCTGCCCCCAATTTCCATGTAGCCCTCGGAGCTTGTACTAATTTTCAAAGTGGCCCATGGGAAGGGAAAAGATTCCCCACCCTTGCCTTACACAGTAAACACAAAGTCAGTCCACTAGTAATGATGCACATCTTAGGAATTACTGGTTTATTGCAGAATCAGCCACATGAAAGACACCATAGTGCAATCTGGTAACGCTGGCAGTAGATTAGAAATACTTTAGCCTCACAACAGGGGTACTAATGTTGGCAAATCCAAGTCAGGATGAGGCACTTACAGAATAATCTTGGGGAAATTAACTAATCCCTGCCACCTCAAGTACCCCACTGGAAAACCAAAAGTATCACCAAAACTCAATATGTTCCACCAATACGGAGTTTGCCAAGGTAGAATATATTACAAAATTCCTAACACAGTGGCCAGTATTTTTCCAGTTTGATTCAAACATCAAACGTATGGAATTCGGAATACAAATATTCTGGGCAAATATTAGCTGGGTTATCACATTAGGAAACATTAGGTCCCATATTATACTACTTATGCTCACTAAAGAAGAAACCGTTTATGCTGGTTGGGCTAAGCAATCTACGATGTAGTCTAAGCAAGCATCATTTGAGCCAGTAGAAGTATACTTCTAGTGAAATGAACCAACTGTAAAACACAGAACTGCATTACTGTTCATTTAAACACAGGAAAGCTCTGCATTTTAGGTGCAATGAAAAATCCTATATTTCAGGGTTTTTAAATAACTTGCACAATGCAACTAACATACTGCTACCTCAACCTCAGTTCAAGTAGACTATTTCAATGCCTGTACAGGGAGGAATCAGGAGGATATTGTAAGGGCAATGAAGGATCCTCTATGGGAAGGAGATGGATTTGACCTCAATCTTGATAGAATCTCCAGGGATGAGACTATAAACAGTATGGGTTCTCTTTTATATAAACTAGTCCTTAATCAGAGTCTAAAAATTCTTAATGGCAATCATACTGGAGAGAAGCCAGGCAACTATACCTTTTTTTAATACTAGAGAAGGCAGTTGCATTGATTATGGATTGATTACCCGTTCTCTAGATAACTAGTTATATTCCTTTAGTAGATAGTGACCATTTCCTCCAATTCTTCAGCTAGCTGATGAGTCAACTGAAAAGGGTCCTGATGTGGTAGAAACCTGGGGCTCTATTGAGCCAATTGGTGAATGCCAGGTGCACTGGTCCTTAGAAGTAGCTGATGATATAGCAAAGGTTCTCAATTCAGATCCTTACCAGGCTCTTAGGTCTTTATTCGAAGAAGCTAATTCTATCAAGATAGCTGCTTTTGATAGTTTTGAATCAATTACTAAGGCCCTTCGACCCTAGTTGGAACATGGGGTGTACAGGAGAGCTGCTCCCTCCAAGGGCAGGAAGCCCTGGTTTGATTTAGAATGTGTTAAGGTCAAACGCCAACTTCAAGGTCTTGCCTGCAAACTGAAGAATGGCCGAAATGAAGATTTGGTCATCTTATTTATGAACTGTCATAGGGCTTATAAAAAATCATTAGCTATTAAAAGGAGAGCCTTTGTAAGAACATTGTGGAACACACTCCAATTAGCTCTGCAGGAGAACGATGGTGAGAAATTCTGGGCTATTGTGAACAGATCTATGGGGAGGCAATCCTTGATAGAAAAGGGTATCGACCAAATGACCTGGGAAAAGCACTTTCATCAGCTATTTAATTTATCCAACTTTGAGGGCGGGCCTTCAGTATTAATAGATCTGAGTGGTGTATCCCTTTGGGATCCAGTTACAGGACAGGAGGTGAGAACTGCGTTGAAAGACTCAAGAATAGGAAGGTCCCTTGGGGTAGATTTAGTGCCTGGTGAAGTCTTCAAGCACTTCCCGGACTAGTGGGCAAATGCCCTTGTTAATTTGCTTACTCACATCAACAATGCAGGGGTAGTAGCCACCAGTTGGCACACAGGAATTATTGTGCCAATCTATAAAAAAAGGCGAGCGAGATAATCCAAGCTATTATCAAGCTATCCGTATGCTTTGCATTGCAGTGAAGCTTCATTCTGGCCTCTGGTTAGATCGTCTTAAGGAATGGGTGGTCGAGCAAGGTATTTTAGCAGAGGAGCAGGTGGGATTCACTGAGGGTAGATCAACCTTGGACCACTGCTTTATTCTTAATCATTTAATTGAAAAAACTAGATGGAAAAGGCAGAAGCTTTTCATGGCATTTATTTATTTTTATAATTTATACCCCGCACCCTCCTGTAACCAGCTCGGGGCGGCTAGACTTCTCTGCTGCTTTTGATAGAATCAACAGGAAGAAGTTATGGGCCAAGCTTCTGGAGTTGAGAATTGATTTGAGATTGCTATCGCTAATAAGATCACTCTATTCTAATACAAATCTACGGGTCCAGATTGATTGGAGAGGCACTCTTTCTGTTTTTGTTTCTACCTCATCCGGAGTTCAGCAGGGTTGCCTGTTAGCACCCATGCTGTTCAACATTTACGTCAATGTGTAAATTGTACATCTAAGGGATAGATCCAATGGGCCCGCAGGTGGATAATCGGAGGATTGTTACTCTTATGTACGCAGATGATAGTATCCTCCTTTCCACCTGTTGTCTGGGATTGCAGCGCCTGCTGGAGGATTTGGGAATGTGTATCAAGCAGAGGAACTTGTTATTAATTATGACAAGTCTAAAGTTCTGGTGTTCGCCTTCTTCTTTAGACAATATTTGTGGTGGATCCAAGGGCATTGACTACAACAGGTCAGGTTTTACAAATACCTGGGTATTGCCTTCTCAGCTACAGATACGTAGGGCTGCCATCTTCAATGTGCTAATCAGGTAGCTAAAATATTGGTGCAGAAGCTGATTAGATTCTTTAATACTAATGGGGTGGTTTAGTTAAACCCACAGACAACGTATTTGAGGTGAAGATACTGGCTCANCATGGGGTGTACAGGAGAGCTGCTCCCTCCAAGGGCAGGAAGCCCTGGTTTGATTTAGAATGTGTTAAGGTCAAACGCCAACTTCAAGGTCTTGCCTGCAAACTGAAGAATGGCCGAAATGAAGATTTGGTCATCTTATTTATGAACTGTCATAGGGCTTATAAAAAATCATTAGCTATTAAAAGGAGAGCCTTTGTAAGAACATTGTGGAACACACTCCAATTAGCTCTGCAGGAGAACGATGGTGAGAAATTCTGGGCTATTGTGAACAGATCTATGGGGAGGCAATCCTTGATAGAATAGGGTATCGGCCAAATGACCTGGGAAAAGCACTTTCATCAGCTATTTAATTTATCCAACTTTGAGGGCGGGCCTTCAGTATTAATAGATCTGAGTGGTGTATCCCTTTGGGATCCAGTTACAGGACAGGAGGTGAGAACTGCGTTGAAAGACTCAAGAATAGGAAGGTCCCTTGGGGTAGATTTAGTGCCTGGTGAAGTCTTCAAGCACTTCCCGGACTAGTGGGCAAATGCCCTTGTTAATTTGCTTACTCACATCAACAATGCAGGGGTAGTAGCCACCAGTTGGCACACAGGAATTATTGTGCCAATCTATAAAAAAAGGCGAGCGAGATAATCCAAGCTATTATCAAGCTATCCGTATGCTTTGCATTGCAGTGAAGCTTCATTCTGGCCTCTGGTTAGATCGTCTTAAGGAATGGGTGGTCGAGCAAGGTATTTTAGCAGAGGAGCAGGTGGGATTCACTGAGGGTAGATCAACCTTGGACCACTGCTTTATTCTTAATCATTTAATTGAAAAAACTAGATGGAAAAGGCAGAAGCTTTTCATGGCATTTATTTATTTTTATAATTTATACCCCGCACCCTCCTGTAACCAGCTCGGGGCGGCTAGACTTCTCTGCTGCTTTTGATAGAATCAACAGGAAGAAGTTATGGGCCAAGCTTCTGGAGTTGAGAATTGATTTGAGATTGCTATCGCTAATAAGATCACTCTATTCTAATACAAATCTACGGGTCCAGATTGATTGGAGAGGCACTCTTTCTGTTTTTGTTTCTACCTCATCCGGAGTTCAGCAGGGTTGCCTGTTAGCACCCATGCTGTTCAACATTTACGTCAATGTGTAAATTGTACATCTAAGGGATAGATCCAATGGGCCCGCAGGTGGATAATCGGAGGATTGTTACTCTTATGTACGCAGATGATAGTATCCTCCTTTCCACCTGTTGTCTGGGATTGCAGCGCCTGCTGGAGGATTTGGGAATGTGTATCAAGCAGAGGAACTTGTTATTAATTATGACAAGTCTAAAGTTCTGGTGTTCGCCTTCTTCTTTAGACAATATTTGTGGTGGATCCAAGGGCATTGACTACAACAGGTCAGGTTTTACAAATACCTGGGTATTGCCTTCTCAGCTACAGATACGTAGGGCTGCCATCTTCAATGTGCTAATCAGGTAGCTAAAATATTGGTGCAGAAGCTGATTAGATTCTTTAATACTAATGGGGTGGTTTAGTTAAACCCACAGACAACGTATTTGAGGTGAAGATACTGGCTCAGATATGTTTTGGAGCTCAGATTTGGGGGTGTAAAGCTCAGGAGGCATTCGAATTGGTGGAAAATCTGTGGATGAGGAGGGCTTTGAGGGTCCTGTGCAGAACCTCGTCAGTCATTATGAGGATGGAGATGTCCACCTACTCAGTAAATGCCAGATGTATTAGAATGGTCCTCTTTTATTGGTTAAATATTATGCACTCCCCTCCAGGCTCCCTACTTCAGCTATGTTTGAAAGAAAAACTCGAGTTGGACATGCCTAGCAAGGGCTTTTGGAAGGGTTGGATTAACCACAATCTCTATAACCTAGACTTTTCTTGGGACTTTTTGACCCCTCTTCCCGTTAAAGAGGTCAAGCGCCTGCTTAATCAACCTATAGAAGATGTGAACATGCGGGTAACATCCGCTGTGGCTGTGGGTTCTAGGGTTTCACCCTGGTATAAATTTTGAATACCAAGGCATACTAGGTGCAGGCATTTTGCCTCAATTCTCTCAATCACACATAGGAGAGCCTTTACGGCCCTCCGTATGCAGTCTATGTTGTCAATGGTGGTTCATGGCTGATATCTGGGGGTTGATTACGCCGATAGACTCTGTATATGTGGGGCAGGAGAGGTTGAGGATTTGCAATATTATTTATTATCCTGCCCAATCTGTGCAAGCAGCTGAGGGCAGTTGTTTAACTTTTTGAATATTGAGGAAAGGTTACATCACTCCTTCGTCTACTTTGCTTTCTCCTGAACGACTCCAATGATTCAGTCACTAAGGCCGTAGCTGCATTTGCGGTCTCAGTCACTAAATCTAGGGAGAAGTGGGTTCAGACTTCAGTTACCTGGTTTCTGATATTATTTATTTTGTGTTGTATTTTTATGCTGTGTTTATTATTTTTATTTATTTTCTGTCATGGCTAGTTGGCTAAAACAATAAACTAAACTACCTCAGTTCAAGTCTCGCCTTAGCCAGAAACTCACTGGTCGACCTTGAGCCAGTTGCAATATTCTCTCAGTTATGGCTGAAACGTGGAGAAAAAAAATTCTTGTGAATAATTCGCAAGAATCGGGGGGGCGTCACACACACCCCTTCGAGTTCTCACAAATTGCTTGAGCAGCCAGGATTGCTGGTGGGGGGGGAGGGGCAGCGGCACAGGGGGCCAAGGCGAGCTGGGGGCAAAGACAAGCCCCCTAGGCACCTCTGGCCCCCACCTGGCCTCCCCGCTTGAGGGGCAAGAGAAAATTTGGGCGGGGCAAGGAGCAGGGGTTTGGGGGCCTAGTGAGGGTCAGACAGGGGTTTACTCACTGTCTGGGGGCCCAACCCCCCAGTTGTGCTCCACTCCACGCCTCTTCTTGGCTTTGCAGTTTAAAAGGGGAAGAAAAAAAGCCTTGAGCATGCTCAGAATAGCTGCTCGGCCCTGTAGGCACCATTCTTGGAAAGGGCCGAGCATGTGCAGAAGACCTGCTTGGTCCTGTGGGCGCCATCTTTAATAAGGGCAGCCAGGGCCGAGCAGCTATTCTGAGCATGGACAGGACCCCCCCAGACAGTGAGTAAACCCCTGCCTGACCCCCACTAGGCCCCCAAACCCCTGCTCCTGACCCTGTCCGAACTTTCTCTTCCCCCCAGGTGGGGAGGCCAGGCGGGAGCCAGAGCTGCCCAGGGGGCCTGTCTTTGCCCCAGCTCGCCTCCGGCCGCTGTGCCGGCCCCACTGCCTGCAATCCTGGCCACCGCAGGGCCCCCTCGAATTCTCGCCGGTTCCTGATGGGAAAGGGGGGTGTGTGTTGTTGTCTCGTCTTGAGGCTAGATGAGAAAATCCCCCCTTCTCGTTGGGAACCGGTGACAATTACGAACCAAGTTTCAGTCCTACTTTCAGCCTAACCTACCTCACAGGGTTGTTGAGAGGATTAAAAGTTGTGTTTATATATAAAGCTCTCCAAGTGCCATGGCAGGGGGCGATATGTAAAATATTATTATTAATAATTAAATATTAAAGTTTATATTATATTGTATTCTTGGGATCCTATTTGCTTCCAGAGAAAGGTTAACTACAAAGCTATGTTGTGACTATTTAAATAACTATGGTCTTAGACTGTCCTCAGATTCATGTGAGTAAATCTCACTGACTTCAACGAATTCCTCCAGTAAACAGAGGTAAATTTTGATATGGATTTCCAGGAATTAAGTTCAGAGACCTTGTTATCTCATCAAGTTATCTTCTCTCTCCTTATTGGGATTGGTTACCATCAGTACATTACACCAGTACTCCGTTCTCTGCACTGGCTGCCAATAGTCTTCCAGGCTCGATTCAAGGTGTTGGTTTTGACTTATAAAGCCCTAAACGGCATGGGCCCTGCAGGATTGCCTCATCCTCCGTGTTTTGGATCGACCCGTGGTCAGCTGGCAGCGCCCTCTTCGGGGTACCCAGAGTGGCTACTATGAGGGCGGCGTTGTCGGTGCCCGCACCGCGGCTGTGGAACTCCCTCCCGGAGATCTGACTGTCCCTGGACCTCTCCTCTTTCCAAAGACAACGTAAGACCTGGCTGTTCCGCTAGGCTTTTGGTGAGGGAGACAGGTAATGGAGATGGGTGTGGTGGCGATGTTATGATTTGTTGTGGGTTTTATGCCTGGTTTTGAGTGTTTTTAGTTGTAGTATATTGTTTTTAAGATGTTGTGAGCTGTCCGGAGCTGCTGTGGCAGGAGGGGGTGGCAAATAAATCTAATAATAAATAAAATAAACGAAGTTCTAAGCAATCTATTCAACAACTAAACAAGAGCACCACATGATTATCTCATTACCTAGAAGTGTACTTGCTATAGAGAAGCCAAGGTCCTTGTCTAGGTTAGTCTCCCACATTCTGCTGCTGTAATTTTCACATTTGGCATTAAGTAGTATCAGAAAAGCTAAACAGATCATCCAATGCTTTAAATCAACTGAAATACAGGTAACAAGATAACTTTCCGAGGTATATAACAGAAGGAGAGTTGGCGGTGAGGGTGAAATGTAGCCTCGAGAGAGAGAATCCATAAATAAATGGATAATTTCACTTTGTACTAAGCGTTTGAGGAACGATTTGATCTTCTTGATGGCATACTGGAACCAAGAAGAGTATGAATGAATGATGAGCATATGTGTGGGTCTGGCAAGATGTAATACCCAAAGAGGCAACATATTGCTATGGATAACAAGGAACGCCAGGCATAGCTGGCCTAACAGAAGTTGATGAAATGATATTTAAAGTGGGGGGGAAGGGGGGGAGGGGAATGTTCACACCAAACAAGTTCCAAAACATCAAGAAAAATAAATACTCAGGCAAATCTGTTTTCCAGAAGATATAGCCAATACATGGAATACGTTATTAGTCATGGTAAGTAAGGAAACTTTTACCATGACTTAGGCAACTTTTAGACGAGATGATACCAGTGGACACTGGTATCATTTAGACGAGATGATACTAGTGTGACTTAGGCAACTTTTAGACAAGATGATACCAGTGGACACGTGTGGTACCACTTGTTTAAAAGTGGCGGTGGGTGGGTACACACTCCCGGGACCCACGCACCTCCACCCATCTCCCTGCATAGCGGGTAGATGGGAGCACACGCCAAGCACACACCTATCTGCCATAGTCTAAACCTTCCCCCACCCACTGGAAGTACGTGAGCGCTCTACCAAGTGCACACAGACACATACACACCCACCGCAGCGTCCATCCAAAAATTACCTTAGTTCAAAGGAGACCTACATTATTTTCAGGAGGAGAAAGGAATTAGAAGATGCAGCACAGAAATGAGTCACAAAGCATTATTTTGTTTCCTACATTTCTTAAGAAAGTGGTCATCGTAATGGCCTCCATACAAATTTAGGACCCACCCTTGGATTGTAGGGAGAGCTCTGCTGCTTCCCATCAATCAGCTCTTCAGTAGGAAGCTGCAGCCACCTCCTGGCTGCAGGAGGTGTTAGGAGATGTTAGGGCTGGAGCTTGCACACTGATACAAAGCAGCAGAGTCCATCGCTCCAACCCATGCTGGGCCAACACACTTCTGGCAATGGGCCACATCAATAAGAGCCAGAGGGGAAGTTTGGGGGGGGGGGGCAGACTTGAAGGGGGGTGAGGCCATATTTGGCCTATGAGCTGGAGGTTCCCCATCCCTAGTGGAAACATTGTATCACTATATGGAATGGCTTCTATCCCTAGATGTTTGCATTAAGCAGAGCTCTACGTTGGCTGGCAATATTAATACTTTGCTTGAAGATGAACCTGCATGCCAACAAAAATATATTAAAATTTAAATGAAGCATGTACCTTGTTCTCTTTGTATCTACTCAGATCTGCTACACAATACTCTTTAAATAATTTATCATAGTATTTCTTTGCAAGCCTCTTTTCCCTGTAACCAAAAGGTATTATTATTAAGTATAGTGCAAAATACAGTGAGGGATCAAACAATATAAATCCTATTGTACAGTGAAGATACTGGCAGGAAAAAGCTACTGGCAGGTTTTGATTATAAAGCCATAATGGTAAAAACATAAATAAAAATGCAGTCTAATGGCAATAATTGCCATAAATAGTTGTTTTTTTGGGGGGGGAGGTTCTTTTGGAAAGTATTATATACTTTAAATTCCTATTTAAAGCACAGTTTGGAAATATATTTTTGAAGGTGCTTACTTTATTGGCTTTTCTTAACACTAGCCTACCTTTCATTGTGAATGTAGCACATTTGTTTTTTGGTCTGTTAACCAGTTTACCTGGCCACAGAGCTGTAGGATTACATCTCCTAATTTTTAAAATTTATCATAGAAGTTGAAAGCATACATAGTAAATATAGATAATTTTAAATGAATGGGGGGGGGGGGAGTACTTTAGCATACAAGTTACCAATTCATATCCACTTCATCCTCCTCTTTCCATAGGAATTTATGATTTTCTCTTACAACATCAAGGTCTGTCTTGTCATTTACTCTGTAAGAGGATGCATTTTTTTTTAAAAAGCATGTCATATTCAAGTGAACAAACAGAACAAAGCCATCATATAGCAAGTTATTTCACAATTACATACCAAGTGCTGAGACACTTTCAAGAAGTTCATTGGAACAAGTATTATTAACTTCCAGTATGTTTATAATCAAAGGAGTAAATTTCCTAAGTTATATACAGTACACCTTCCATACGTGGATTCTCCTTTAATAATAAAAATGATGATGATTTTATTTCTACAGCACATCCCACCGCCAAAGACACTTACAGTACATCATATAATATAATAAAACAATATAAAATCCATTTAAAATTTAAAAGGTTTTAAAATGGATTTATAAGGGGAAGGCAGAGAGAGAAGAAATCACATTAAGGGGAACCACCAGTGGATCCTAAAAGCACCTGGAGAATAAATAAGTATTCAGGTGCTTTTTAAAGGAGAGGAGGGAGGAACAGAGACAGACATCTGGAGTGAGCAAGTTCCACACAGAGGGGCCCACCACAGCAAAGGTCTGATAGCCTGTCAACCTAAGGCGTGATTGTGGGATCCCCAAACAGCAGTTGGTTTCGGAGTACAGATACCCATCAGTGCAAGGCTCCAGGAGTAGGTCTCAAATAAAAGGCCTATACCATTCAGGGCCCTGAAAACAAGGAGCGCACTCTTAGGCCCTTTTTACATGAGAGGGACCCACACATGCACTTGCAGGTCTGCTGTGCGTGCATGCCCCATGTAAACACCATGGCGGGTGGGTGTGCATGCATGCTCCGTGACCCACCCATCACCCATGCATTGAGAAACCAGCAAAAAAGCAGGTTGCTCCGTGTGTGTAAATGGGTGGAGATGGGTGTGCACCTGTCTGCAACCTCCCTCTAACCCATCACCCCTGCAGCAGTGCTCCACCCACCGCACACTGGCCTGGACCACCCCCACCCCACCCCGTTGGGTCTTCACTCCGTCACTCCACAGGCAGTCAATGCAGACAGCATAATATGATCAAGGCTGCCCAAACCATAAGCATCTGTGGTGCCACACTCTGAGCAAGCTGCAAGCGACGGAGAAGCACTGCTGGAAGTCCATAGAAGAGGGAATTTTAAAAAAGAAAAGAAATTCAAGTCTGGTGGTCACCAGGGCATGGATCACTGTGGCAAGGCCAGTCTGGGATAAATAAGGGCGCAGCTTATGCAAACTGCATAGTTGAAAAAAGCATGTTACTCTGAACATGTTTTACAACTTCATGTATCTGGACACTTTTTTAACCCAGACAAAAAGGATGTCTCCCAAGATGTCCAGAAATAGTAGTTTGAACTATATTCACTCATAAATTTTGCATTTGGTATAATTCAAACCTATCTGAGAAGTTAGTTTTAAAACAGAGGGTACTCTACCAGTAGAGTGTTGCTACATGGTTAAGTGATATTCCAGAGTTTTATACATCTCCAGCATTAAAACTTGTAGAGCAGCGCAGTAGACTGGATTACACATGTTCCTCTAAAATGAATGGAAAATGTGTTACTAACTATGCCTCCACTGCTTTCCAAATCCCAACACTGATAACTAGCCTTGAGAAATTTGGGTAAATTTGGTAATCATCATTTAAAATTTCCTGGCACTGTTCCTTACAAGCAATTTTACTTCCTGCAGGTAGTTATTCCAGTACTAAACTGCACAACAGAAGTCAGAATACAAGATTGCCACTTTCTATCCTTAGCAGAGATGACAGTGCAATAAGCTAGGGAAAAAGAGTGGTGAATCTTTGGCCAACCCTAATTTATTTTAGATGCTAACATGTGTGTATGTCTTTCATTCCATGTAACACAAAACCTTCCCAATTCAGTTTTATCTAATTTTTCATGTGTAAGTAGTTGTGAAGAGTTAAAATCTAGGAAACGGTTAGTTTTCCGTTTCAGAGTTAGATATTCACAACTACCATACCCAGTATACATTCCTAAGAGTTAGTAATTTGGAACTTGAAGTGACCTTTATCCAGAGAATTAATTATTCAAAACTCACTGAATTACCCTGCATAAACACAGTCTAATCACAGTTTTACAAAACAAAATAGACTTATTCTGTAATTGTACTTACCCTGAGCGTTTGAAGTCCTCTTTTTTACCACCATAGTATAAAATGTAGTCATTCACAAACTTTTTATGTCTTGCAAACTGAATAAAGTAGAACTAAGGAATTCAATTCAAATGTTCTTTCTTAGCTAATGGCTTACAATTAATTCACATAAACACGGAGGGCAGGAATTATAACAGTATATGACTATTTCCCAAGCTTAGTTTTACTGGAAGTGTAGGTTTAGCAGTTCCCAAAATTTTGAGACAAATATAATCCCTTCACCCCAGCCAGTAACAACAGCATGCAAATAACACCACGCATCAAGAGCTGGCACAACCCCACCTGAGGTTCCACCCCACAATTTTGGAACCTCAGTTCTACCCTCTCTTTGCTTGCTGGGTAAACTGGACTGAACTACTAAACCAAAATGGTTACGCTCCTAGTGGCACAGCCAAGAAATTGCTGCCCTAAAACAAACAAGTAGCTTCATGCAGTAAGCACACAAACTAGTTTTCCAGTTTCCTAGGAGGGGGCAATGCTCAATGTAAGTCGTTTGACTTTTTCGGCTACAAAAGGGTCTCTCCAGGTCACCTACTGTACAATATTTTTAGATCCCTCCTTAACTTTGGCACTCAGTTTGGCTAAAATTGGCTATGGGATCAAAAATTATTCAGGGGCATGCACAGGGTGATTTCCATAATGAACCAGGCTAATAAGCTTTCCATTATTAACCATCACAGCCTCCAAGATCAGCAAGGAGCACCCTCTTACATGTACCATCGGCCCATCAAATTTGCACAGCAGCAAGGGCACAGAGAGATGGTTCTCAATAGCTGCCCCACAATTATAGAACTCTCTCTCCTG
Source organism: Sphenodon punctatus (assembly GCA_003113815.1). NCBI lineage: Eukaryota > Metazoa > Chordata > Lepidosauria > Sphenodontia > Sphenodontidae > Sphenodon > Sphenodon punctatus. The sequence continues at coordinate 178,800 of QEPC01014166.1, read as the reverse complement.
GAGGTTCAGCTGAGCCTTCTCATCTTCCAGAGGCAACATAGTACTTCATTTGGCCAGACATTTGGCAAGCAGGGATAGAGCTTGGGATAAGGGATTCTAACTGGTTTTATTTCTATTTATTATGTAGGATTTTGTGTGTTGTAACCTGCACTGAGCCCTTCAGACCAAATTCCAATGTTTGTCATTATTTTCTGCTTACCCACCTTTTCCCTCAACACTTTCAGTTGAAAAAAACTATTCTTCACTTCCCTATTGCTGCAAAAGACTCCTGCAGCAACATGCATTTCAGTCATTAATTTGTTGTTGTATTGTCAAAAGCAGAGTTACAAGAAAGAGAAAATAAGTTTGGTTGTAAGTTTCTAAAATGGAGGATGCATAACCAGTTATATATACTAGGGCTGGAACTGGAGGATTGCATTTTTACTTATTTATACAAAGTTGTATTGACTAGAACTGAAATAAAAGGATATTAACTCATCCCTGCTCAAATGTCAGAATACATCTACTTGCACGTGTACTATCTGAGGTCTATAAGTTGCGGCATATATAATTCTTTATTATTTTAAAGTCTGATCAAATTCGACAGCTCAAGTGAGAGTTGTGCTGGCAAAGCACTTGGCAGCAGAAGGTAACAAGGAAACCTTATGATGCCTGGCTCTCCAAAAATGTAGTTACTGCACTAACAAAAAAGGGCTCCAGGGTACTGTGCCTAATAAAGTTGTCAGTTAGGATAGTTTGTTGAAGGGGTGGGGGGGAGGTTTAGCGGTGCTTTAGAAAACATGAAAAGAACTCGGACAAAACCTCCCCAGGAGAGCTGAAGGGTACATCTGGGTTAATTGGCAAGACAATTCTTCTTTCCAGATGTTCCAATGCTCCAAGTCAGGATTTTCCAGAGCTCACAATACATCAACTTTAAAACCCACATCCTCAAACTACGAATTATATTGTCTCTAATTATTTATAATGAATCTCAGCTACTGAAGTGCTAGCAAGATTAGTAGTAATAAAAACTAATAATAGTTAGGTTTTTATATAGGGCTCTGAGTTTAACTATATTTAGCAAGGTCATTTCTCTATGCTGGCATGAGAAACATCAGTAAAATACCCAACATTTGGGAGATTTTCTGAACCGTGCAGAAGCAGCACTCTTTTCATAAAATGAGTACTCTGTTTTGTGGGATCACAGAAAAGATCTAATCCGTGAAAGGTCACAAGGTGACCATTAGCAAAACGTAAAGATGGCTGTGAACATGTGCTGGAGGACATGTTTATCTAACTCGATAACAAATTAAACATTTATAAAATACTAAAGCCTACTAGGTAAGTCACATGTCAAATGGTGGGGGGATTTCACTTCTGTTATGTGTACGTGATATGTTATAAAATGCTGCACTTACTGCAACTAAATTCTGACCAGTAACCTCCTGGCAACAATAAGGATGGTTTGATAGGGAACTCAGAAAAGCAGCTGCATGAGCTTTCCTTTATATTGGTGAAATGGTTATTTTCACTGCAGAAAATTACACACAAAAATGTATTAGGTAAAAAGTAAAAGTAACTGGTTAAGATGGCCACATTTATGATAACACTATCTGTGGTAATTATTCTTTTGAATAATTACTGTGTGCTTGATCTTCCAGTACAAAGAAAGAAGTGTTCTCAGCTCACGTTAACCTCAGAAAGAACTTTACTATATTGTCTTTAGAGTCAGACAAAGGGGAAACTAGAGACCGACTTTTATTTGTCCCTACCAGAACAGGCAAGCTTTAAAAACAGCACTACATATAACTGACATTCAAGTATCATGACTACTGCTTGAACACTGACCCAATGCAGAGAAATCCCTTTGTGCAGACAAATCTACGATATCTAGAACTCTACAACAGAGCGATGTAGACTGAAGTTTTGGTCCTGGGGAAATCTTGGACCGAGTATCAGGATCTTATTACTTTGGTTCTCTTGTACTTGACTACTTCAATGAGATAAAAATCCTTTGTTTACCAGATCGCTGAAATATGTCAAAGACTCAAATCCTAGTTACTTTGCTTTACTTGAATGAATGAAATTTATTAACGGCCTAAGCCAAATAAAACAATATTTATATAATTCACAAAAACCACCTTACTGTTTATGAAACAAACACAAACATTTACATATATTAAATTTAAACAGTTCAAATTTCTCAAAACTACCCTCTTAACCTGCCCATAACATACTTGGCACCAAGCTCTTAATACCATAGATATTCCACATATAAACGAGCTTACAGATCTCACATATTTCACACATTTCATGTATTTCATGTATTTCACCTGATTTTCCGTTTCGCGGGTCGGCTTTAAGATTTCCACCACTGAGCAATGTCTTCATATCTTTACTAAACCGAACACATTTAACCTTTTATCTCTCCCACTATACTAGAGAAGACAGGCAATGGTATTTGCATTGCTTTACATAATAAGATATACAAGTAACATTACATTACAAAGAGACTAAGATAGTTCTTAGTTCAAGACAGAAAAGTATTTCTTTGCAAAGCAGATGGAATAGTGTACCAGTGTCCAAAAAGATACTGAATTCACTGAACAAAGACTAACCGTTTCAGTCCAGCTTTTTTATAGGGTTCCTGGCATTATAGGAATGTATGACATAAGGCAATTACAAAGCATCCAACTACACCAGTACTATTTGACTCATCATAATCTCCGGATCTACCGAGACCTCTCACTTAGTTTCTTATCTTAAATAGAACATTCCATGCTGTCCATAGCTTGTGTAACTAAGGCAAAAGGCATAAAGATGAGCTAAGCAAACCACAGTCAAGAGGATTTGAAATCCCATCCAAATGTCCTGCAGAAGAAGGCGACATGCAGATTTTTTTTTGATTTTTTTTTTACAGGAGGATTTCTCCAAGGAAAATTGAAAATCAAAGACTGCTGCATTTTTATCAATGTGAGCATATAATCAGTTAAAGGATACCGCATCCATAGCTATTAAATGAAATCTTCTATTTCTTGCTTCTTCCCTGTTAAAAGAAATTATTATTTTGTTTGCATGATACTTGTTTGTTTAAACTTTCCCCCCCAAAATTTGATGAGACAAATACCTATCCCATTCATCTGCTGCCACCTGTCTGTGGGCGACTTTGCCCTGTTTTTCTTTCTGAAATGGCTTTTTGAGCAAAGCATCTTCATTACTTGTCCTATGGGTAGTGGGAGGAAAAGTGAGAAATTAGTCATTTAAAAAATTAGATATATTATACATATATATCTACTAATGAATGCTGTAGCATGATTGTTCTAAGGAAAGGTTGTCACATTTATAGCAAGGTTGCAAGGAAGCTGCCCAGGAGCGCTCACGAAGTGCTCCACCAAAATGAATGGGGCTTCTAGTAGCAGAATGCAGCATCACCTCACCCTACTAGGAGATGTTGAAGACGAAAGGTGTTAAATGGGCCCACGGACTCAAGGAGCCTGTAACAAGGTAGTTACCCCACTGAGAGGACGAGCAGCTCTGGATAACCAATACTGTGAGTTGAGCAGTCTGGTAAGTAGAAAACCCTAGGAGAGCCAGTGTGGGGTAATGGTTAAGTGTGTAGTACTTGGATCGGGGGCAGGGGGACCCTGGTTCAAGTCTTGCCTTAGCCAGAAACTCCCTGGGTGAGCTTGGGCCAGTCACAATATTCTCTCAGCCTGACCAAACTCATAGAGTTGTTGTGAGGATTAAAAGTTGTGTTAAATTGTTATATGTAAAGTGCTCCAAGTGCTATTATTATAGGCTAAGTTTAGGAAGAAGATTGAGCTGAACTTCGTGTATCTAAAAGACTGCCTCTTCCCTCATGTCCTATTGCAGCCTCTGAGATCAGCCAGGAGCACCCAACTGCAGGTACCATCTGCCCATGAAGTTTCTACAACAAGGGCATGCAGAGAGGCATTCTCAGGGGCTGACCCATGATTATGGAACTCTCCCCACCCACCTGTTGGAGGTTCATCTAAGCTCAAGTCTGCTCATCTACCGGAAACAATGCAAAACCTTTCTGTTTGGCTAGGCATTTGGCAGGCAGGGATAGGGTTGGGTGGGAAGGGAAATCAGGGATAGGGTTCTGGGGGATTAAGGGGATTTTTAACATGTTTTTATTGGTTGTAAGCCACCCCGAGCCTTAATAGGAAGGGTGACATAAATTTGAATATATTAATAAAAGCAAACCCCAAGAATGAGGTTAGTTGGGATCCTATAGACTGAGTGGACCATTTGAGAAGAGGTCTAGACAGGTCATGCTGTCCACAGATAACCTTTCTATAAAGTTGCTGTCATATTTTAAGCACAGGACATTTGCGATCATTTGCTCAGTATGGCGATTCTTATTCAATGGCCCTTTTTACAGGGGCTGCAGCGCAGGAGGGACGGTGTTCGCATCGGTCCGTGTGCGGTGGGAAGGGTGTAGACAGGTGCACACCGGTCTCCCTCCACCCACCCATCAGCAACACACAGAGCAACTGCCGTTTTCGCCGGTTGCTGTGTGTGTGGGTGATGGGTGGAGGTCAGTGTGCATGCATGTTTACGGGAGTATGCACACCCAGCCATCACTGCTTTTACACTAGACTCACCCACGCACGAACAACCCAGATTTCTGGGTGTTCATGCGTGGGTGCCGCCCATGTAAAAAGGACCAATGAAAAAAGTTCTAGAAGTCACATTGTTAGACTCATTTCTCCAGACAAATAGCCATAAAACTTTTTTGAGATGTTGTGAGGAGATAGGTAAGGTGCTGAATTTTTTCAAGCCCTACATTCCGTAGACAGAGCATAAAATGTATGAGCATCACATCTCATCCCATCCAATGGTCTTTCTATTTTTCTTTTTATAGTCAAATCCCTCCTTAGGTCTGGGTTTCAAGGTGGAGGGGAAAAAGGGAAGTTCAGTGTGGTTCTGAAGAGACAATATATTCAGAGAACAGGGGTTACTTATTGTTGTTAATATTCTTTGCCTCCAATTACCATCTCCACAGAGCCTGGTGTAGGAAGCTAATAAGTAGTGACTTCACTGAGGAGATAAGTTATGATGGGGAATACTGTTTTCTGCACAGTGATTGAAATATTGCTTCCCCAAACAGATACTTCTCAAAGGGAAATTTTAAAAATAACCAAAATTTGACAAAAGAAAAAATTCTAATGGACTTTTTAAATCCTAAAATTTCACAGTGTGTGTTTACAATAAATTATGTAGGATATAGCTGTCTCACACACACACACACACACACAATTAGGCTGGTCTTATGATCATTTCAAGTTGCAGACAGAGAGAAAATGTGAGGCTGCTAGAAGTGCAAAGTATTTATATTTTCAGAGACCAAACTTCAAGGAAGCCAGGACTACTCATATGATGTATGACTTGAATGAACTAGGTACGGCATTTGCTGAAAAAGGTTGTGTGTCGACTTTGCCACATGTACAACTCTTACAGTGAGTTTCTATGGCAATATCATGAAGGAGAACATAATTTTGTTCCAAAGACAGAAAGAGTTTTGTCATGCAGCACTTGAAGAATGTATACGTATGCAGTGAATCACCACTAGAGGACTAGCAGAAGCCAGAGGAAGTAAACTCAAAGGGTACCAAAGAAGAGCCTGTTTAACTATCATTTTTTTTATCTAACAACCAGAGTGCGAGTATTAGTGTTTGGAAAAATACACTAAAATTTAATTAAAATGTTCAGCTTTAAATGACAGTTGAAAATACTACAATTCAGAAATGAAACAGCACAATGCCTGAATGTATTCTAATCAACAAAGTACTCCATTGTAGATCTTTATATCAGATCTACAATGGAGTCATCACTGAACCACAAGACGATGGTATCCACCAGAAAAATAAATAAAACTAATCTAAGGGTGTTAACACATGGGAAGAAACACACACACACACACACCCAGCCAGCCCCGGAGCTGATCTGTGCTTCTCCTCCCCCTGCAACCACCACTCACAGGCTCCAAAAGGAACCCGGCATATGGGCAGGTGTTCCTCCCTACTGCAGTCCACCCATGAGTTCCCCCCCACCCTCCACCATAAAGTTGCGGGTGCTCGCCCAACGCTCTAGGCTGATGCCCACCACTCCAGAGTGGTAGACGCGCGTTCCCCAGATGAGGCGGCACAGGGCTCCACATTCCTGCCAATGATGCCGTGCGTTGCGGCCTCAGGGTGAATACTTGGCAGTCGCAGGACAGACAAGTGGGTAATTCCAGGGCAAATGTGGGGGCAATGTCCCATTTGGTAATACCCTAAAATAAAAGGGTCCCAAAAAACTTGATCTATGTAAAACGTGATAGCACAGCAAAGAGTTACACAAACCAGTATTTAAGAAAAACAGAATTCCTGGATCACTAAAAACCCTGCAGTGCTGTGGGCAACTGTCAGGATCATTCAGATCTATAGCAAAAGAGCTTCCAATAAAAAGTTTATGAAACAGAAAAGTTCAGGGCCAAGAGAAGTATGAAAAAAGTGAAGGAAATTGACATGGTGATACTGAAAGCAGGGGTAATGGGTCATAGACTATGCTCCTTGATACAGTTCCTAAGTCTCCTGAAACCCCACTTGCCACTGAGAGCAGCCTGGAGAAAATTAAATAAGGATCAAGCAGCATCAGTACTTCATTTCCTTCAGGCAAGTGTTTTATTCCTATATATCCTGCTGCCACCTGGTCTTGGCTGTTCTCAGCTTTCTTTCTGTTGCTCGATATGCCCTGCCAGTTATAATGGAGGTAGGAAAGTAAAGACACCAGCTAAACTCCAGCTACTGACGCTAGTTCTTGGAAAGGTGAAGCACACAAATGACACGACTAAGCATATATAGATGCCAAATGGACACAGCAGCTCCAATCTTTCTTTCTGTTGCTCCTTGGGGACAACAGGCTCTGACAAGCCCATGATAGAGAAGTCACAAGAATCAAAGGTATAACCTTATTTTTCATAACAGTTTCAATATGACAAAGCACCAAGGCAGTGTCCATGATATAGGCAGTTTTCACACAGACGACCTCACCCACCGTTGCGTGTTCTGGCGGGTGTGCAATGGGGGTGCCGTCCATGAAAATGGGCCGACGGGGAGGGGGGGAGATGGGTTTACCCGTGTGAACACTACAGGCAGTGGGTCTTTGTGCATGCGCACTCCCAGAGCACACCCAGCTACACCCATCTCCATCCACGGGGCCCTTCGGAAAACCAGAAAAGGCCCCACGGTGTGTGTGTGTGTGTGTGTGTCCGTGTAAAGGGACACACCCACCCTTTCAGAACACCCATCCCCCCACCCACTTCTGTCCATGTAAAAACAGCCCTATAAAAGGACATCTGCACACACAGGATTTACAGTAACAATATGGGAATTTGTTACCTTTTATTCCTTTGGTCAGATCTCTCTCCACTCTCGTCATCACTAAAATCAGAGTCATAGCCCCCATGGCCAAGGACCTGGAAATAATTTAAGAACAAAGTGTTCAGTAAGCTTAATAAAGGAAAATCATTATAGAAAATGCCGATATCATAATCATTGCTGCTATGCTCCCATGCCAAGTGACTGACAGAGTTAAATGAACAAAAAAATCAAATTCGCTGCGGTTATTGGAGTACTGCCCTGACAAGGCAAAGCAAAAGAATACATTTTGGGGGGATTTTTTCCCCAAAAGCTTAATCATCCTATCATATGCTCATTTCAAAAGTTGGATTTATTTACTTGCTTTCTAATTATGTGCCGATAAAATAACTGTTACACAAATGTAAACAGGTTTAAAATTAGACACACAACATAAAACATCCACTTCAAATACACTCTCTATCCAGAGAAAAGGCAAGTACCTTCCACATAAACCTTCCCCTGAGAAAAAACAGGAAAATTGGATCTCTTACCTGGGAATTTCCCTTCTATGAGTTTTCTCTGGACATCACTTCATCACACTGGGAAATGATCCCCACCTCGACCACTATGGGTATTTTCAGACGTTACGAGATCACGCTCAACCACAGACAATCCCCCGTGGTGGGGAATGGTCCCGTAACGTCTGTTTGATGCCCGCCAGATGTTCACCACAGTGAACCTCCGGCGGGAATCAAAATAACCACGCTTTCGAGGATAGTCCGGGGACCGTCTCCGAAAGTGTGGTCAAAGTGATTCCCGCCGGGGGTGAATACCCAGCGGGAATCACCTTTTGCCCCCAACAGACGTGACGTTACCACGCTCAACCACGGTGGAATTCATCGTGGTTGAGCGTGGTAAGGTCTCGTCTGGCTTCTGACCACGGCCCGGAATCGGCGGCCATGCTCGCCGCCGATCCCGGGCCGTGGTCAATACCCCAGCGGGCAGGCAGGCGCCGCGGCCACATTGGCTGCGGCGCCCGCCCGTCTCCCGGAGGGGGGG
>QEPC01014166.1:150896-170295 GCA_003113815.1 Sphenodon punctatus | reverse complement strand
ATAGGTAAATGTCCCTCAAAAAATCAACTTTTGATTTATTATATTAACTTAATTGGTACGGATACTATAGGGGTGGTCGAAGGGACTAAAACAAACTTTGCTATATAAATGTGTGATGTGAGGTTACAGCTGTGGTAACTGGGTTGGGTTCTGTACCTACATCTGTTTTTGTTTTTTCCTAGTGTAAAAATGTATGGAAAATTTGTGTTGTATTTGTCCTGGGTTTTGTAAGGGACTGGGGTGTACTCCACCGCATTGTATTTTATTTTATTTATTTTATGGTTATGATTTGGCCGAATGGCCGTAAATAATTTTTTTTTAAAAAAAAATGGCAGATGACGTCCAAGAATCTGCTGGAGCATGCACAGTGGGTGATCGCTCCCTGAGACTCCAGTATTAACAAGCTGCATCTCTGAAAAAGAACAACCTAAATCCAAATAGCTATCAGCTATAACCTAGGGGATAAACAGGTCCAAATCCTGTTCTGTTCTAAGCCTTACGAACTTGACCTCTCTAGGAGAACAAGGCGCTACCTTCCAAATAAGACTATTGTTTCATCCTCCTAAAAGGGAGGGCGGGAGGGTTGAAGTGGTGTCTAGGGAAAACTCATAGAAGGAAGATTCCCAGGTAAGTAACCCAGTTTTCCTTTCTCCTGAGCTTTCCTCAGGGGTTCAAAAGGAGGGCAGAGGAGTTCTCTCAAGACTACACTGAGATTTCAAGTAGGAAACCTATGAGCCACTGGTGGGGAGATTAGCCTGACGGCCTGAAGAAATCTCCTAACAGGAGGATGTGCAGTCTAGAACCCGAGGAAGGGTCCAGTACACTATCTATGGCCGCTACCTGACAAGATAGAGTGTTATGTTTTAGGCTCTTATGGAGCCCCTCTTGGAGAAAGTTGTGTGATTTTCACACCAGCTGAATCTTTTTGGCATGAATCACACCACTCAGTAAAAGTCCTCCAAGTGGATTGATAGATCCTCTTTGTAGAGTCTCTGCGTGCAGTCAGAAGTGTTTCCAACACCTGATCTGAGTAACCTAGGCTGAAGGGATCTCTCCTTTCCGGTCAGCCTTAGATGTTGAGGGTTGTTGTACATGAGTGGCCCCCCAAGTAAGAAGCCTCGGGATGGGTAGCCGAGTGTCTTTTCCTCCTGCCCCTTTTGCATTTTGTCTAGCATCTGGAAGATTTGATTAAGGACCAGCATGTGCAGGTCACTGTCCTGAGGGGCCCCTGATGGGGAGGGAGTCAGCTGTTGTTGTGCCCCTGGAGGCGGTTCACTGTTGGCTGAACTGCTGGAGGTTTTCACGCCCTCTCCTGAGGCGCATGCTTTTGCGGACACCATTTTAGGTCTCCTACCCCCTTTGCAGCTAACAGAGCAGGTACGGGGCTCGCACCCAGCATGGGGCAGTCCTGCCAGGACAGACACTGGACCTCCTCCCTGCGGCTTGGATAAGCGGAGGATCAGTGTGGGCTAAAGTTCTTGTCCCTGCCCGTAAGTGAAGCAGAGGAGCGTCCGCAGAGACTCACTGTCACCCGGAGGTAATCTCCATGTCCTGAGAGGCAGTTTGTGTGTGTAGAGGGGGAGGGGGTGCCACAGCTCTACCTCAGACCTCCTGTGTCTCCATCAGGAGAGAGATTCAGGCCACTTTCAGACATGGCCCCCTCGTGCATATTTGGGCTGCCGGGGGGGAAATGCACAGCCCGAATACGTGTGGGGATTGGCCGGTCTGAAAGGCGCCCGCGCAGCTTTGCCAGCAGAGACATGCAGGATGCAGAGCAGGAAAACGAGGCTGCCTGTTATTGGCCGGCTAGCTATGCATCATTCTCTGACCCCTCTCGGTCACATCTGGCTGGGGAAACTTTTGATTACATCCCCCAACCTGACCTGGCCGGGGGTGGCCATCCCTCCCCCGAATGTGCAGCCACAGCAGCGGCTGTATGCTTGTTTTTACCCATTTTTAATTTATTTGAATACAGATCTGTATGATGGATCCATATTTAAATCCAGAAATTGCAGGATCCAAACCAAAAACGGATCCAACCCGCAATTTCCTCTGGCAGACCACCCATAACAACAATAGGGGACAGATCCAAAATCTCTACCCTCTTCTTCCTAAGCACACCATATAAGCACCCCAATTTCTTTTTTAAAAAATAAATTTTATTAAATTTGCAATATGAAGTTTATGATATCTGCAACTGCTACTAAAATATGCATCTCTAATTATAAGTCACATATATCAAATAATTTTGAAAACTCATTAACATACAACCTGAATTCTCCCAAGCCTCTTCCCACCCTCCCCCAGCATTCTGTGGTTTTGTAGACTCTAGATCTTCAAGCACCCCTGATTTCTGTGTGTCCCTTGGAGCTTGTACTAGTTTTCAAACTGGACCCTAGGAGTAACATTTATTTAGGCATCAGCTTTCGCTATAGCCCTCCGGACAAACAAACAAACAAAATATATATATATAAATATAACAGTTAAAATACATATACAATCTGTAACTTAAATACACAGTCTCAATTCCAACCATCCTGCACTTTAGGGGGAAAAAAGCTAAAAGCAAACAAGATTCCCCTTACAAATCATTTATTATCGCCTTCCGTTGACCCTAGGAGGAAAAAGGTTCCTCATCCCTGAGGAACAATGGGCAAGACAGACAAGCAGAGATATTGACCATTCAATATAATGTAGCCACATCAGCCCAATGTGCCGCATACAATAATCCCAGACTATACATGTATACATATACATGAGCCCAGATTATATCTTTTATTGGATAAACTACTGTTGGTGATAGCATGCAAAATTTGGGGCCATACCCTCAACAACAGAAGTTGGTCCAATAAAAAATATCATTGGAACAGCTTTGCCACATTTTTCTTCATCTCATAGGCCCTTTTTACACAGACACCCCCCGCCCCCCGGTCCACGTGTGCAGTGGGTCCATGCAACCACCATGACAGGTGGGGGGGGGTGCGTGCACACTCCCTCCCCACGTCCACCCCTCTCCAACGCACGGAGGCATTCGGAACAACTGTTACGTGACTGCGNGAGGGTGGGCAGCCTCAAGAGCGTGGGGGCGGGCTGCACGGTCGCACGTTGCGCTGCACAGCCCCGCCTCCCACCCAGATTCCCCACCGGGATCGGCCGGCACGTCTGCTGCCCGTGACGGTTCGATTCCGGCAGGGAATCAAAAGGGTGATTCTGTGACGGGGCCAAAGCCACCCCGTCACGTCTGAAATCACCCTATATGGCAGTAATAGGACAGTTTCTTATAGATATATCACCTGGTCATGTGATAGAGAAAATTCACACTCAAGAAGACTTAACTTTTAAAACACCAACTACTAGGCAGTGTATGCAGCCTACCTCGACTTCCTACGGACAAGCAGATTTAAATTTGAATATAGATTTAGATCCAGTTTTAAAGGGCAGCCCACCTACTCTTAACTCAAATTTAGAAGATAGCTTTTTATCATAGCTGGAAAGCTTTCAGTTCAACTCACCAAAACAAGTAGGTAAAACAGGAACCAATTTTGGAAGAATTAACTCAATATTACATGAGAACTGCTGCTGTAAACAACTTAGACAGGCCATAGATAGTTTATCCTCTAAGATGGATATAAACACAACAGTCACTCAAGACTTAAAACATCTAAAAACCATCTACGAGGAATTAATAAGTGCCCAAAGTAAAGAAAAGCTCAGAGAACAAACATTGTGTACCCCTTTGAGGCAACAAGTTACCTATGTAAAACATCTTTGTGAGGAAATTAAGTACATGGAAAAGATCAAATGAAAAGTGGACAGGTAGCTCACCCCAAAAGTAAGGATGTAACAATGAAAGATAGTCAAAATGAATCATTTGGAGGGATAAACTCTCAACAGGTGAACTCAAATAAAGCTTATCATGAAAGGGAGGGTTATGATAGAAATAGTAGGAATTCAAATAATTTAATAATCAAATTATATATGATTTACATAATCCTTTGAATGAATCTATTCAACAACTAAAAAATTCCACAGTGCATTATCTGGAAGAGAGATCGAGGATACCAGTACATAGGCTCTCCAGAGGTATTATTTTTGTATCCAGGTTACACCAAGCTAAGGGTGGCTTTCGCTCAGCACCAGTTAAGGTGGGCTTTACAGATCTGAGATTGAGACATCTCATTCTGAATAAAGCTGAACATTCTATGCTAGGCCTGGAAATTGGAGAAGATATTTTCCCCTTTTATGAAAATAGGATGAGGAGTCCGCACCTCGTTCAGAGTCACCTGGTATGGGACAAAGAGAAGAAAGTGCAGTATACGGAAAGATATAAAATGAAAAGAAGGGAGGGGATGCAACAGGAATGACAATTGGTGATCCAACCCTGACCCCCACAGGAATAAATGTAGCTTCCTGGAATATAGCTGGATTGGGAGGACGGCTGATAGATAGGGACTGGATCACTTTTATAAGCAAATTCCAAATCTTCCAGTTGCAAGAAACTTGGACGAATGAATCACCTTTGATCAATGGCTTTCGAATATATACCATTCCAGTCCTTAAGGACCATAAAAATGGCAGAATGGCCGGTGGACTCCTGGCTGGAGTGGCAGTAAATCTTGACTGTAATACTAAAGAAATAGATTTGGCTAATTCACATATTCAAGCAATTCATCTTGGCTTCAGCACTAGGAAATCATTAATAGCCATAAATGTTTATTTCCCTCCAAAGAAAAATAATATGCAGTCGGGATGGTGGGTTGAACTACTAGAAAGTAAGATAAAATACATAAAACTTTTGCTACCAGAGGCTATAATACTGGTAGCAGGAGATTTTAATGCCAGGATAGGAAGATTTCAAGGACAAATAGATAGTATAAGGCCTGAGCAACAAGGGAATACAATCTCTGGTATGATAGACAGCAAAACAAACAGAGAAGGGAAGCACTTATGGCACTTTCTACAGAAAAAAGGATGGGAAACTAAATGGCAAAATACCTCCAGATTGCCCAGGACATCGGACTTTTCACTCTAACCGACGCGCAAGTACAAGCGACTATATGTTGATGGAAGCTGAAAATTGGCATTTTTGCCAGACCTTTCAGGTACTGCCACGCCCGTAGAGTGACCATTTCCCGCTAGTTGCAACATTACTTCAAATGGGGGAATGGAAGAAGGAGGAATTTAAACTAGATCTGCCAGTCCAAAGATCGGTAAAATAGACAGAGGATGTTAACAACAAAATAAAGGAAATATGCAACAAATAATATGCATATTTAGGTAGGGCGATTTCAACCAGCCCAGGAAAGTTATTACAGGAATATCAGAAATTGACGACGGACTTATATGCTGTTTTAATATCTCAGCAGAGTTACAAAATTACTCCATCTGCACATCAAGCTTGGTTTGATAAGGAATGTATGGAAGAGAAAAAGAAACTGATAGCCTGTAGTAAGACAACAAAAGAATTAGAGAGTGGGGACTCCAACAGTAGATAGAGGCAGGCCAAAATGAAATATAAACAATTGCTGTCTCGAAAAAGCAATCCTTTCAAAAAGAGTCTTGGGAGCGCCTGAGTCAAGCTGCAGAGAGAAATTATTCTTATATGTTTTGGAAAATAGTTAGGGGGAATTCCAAATAAAATGTCCTCCCAGACGCTTATATAACGGCAGCAAGTTGGGTGATTTATTATAAAAACAAGTTTGGTGCAGAAGATGAAAACCCAAATGAGGAAGCTGCTTCTGCAGAGATAGAGCATCAGGAGGGGATTACTAGATACAAGGTTACTGTACCCCAGGTGGCCAAATTGATAAAAGACGTGAAAGTTGGTAAGGCGGCAGGGCTTGACCAATTAACAGCAGAATTATTTAGGGAAGCACCACAGTTCTGGGCATCGGTGCTGACTAATTTAATGAATAACATAAGAGAATATGACATCTTCGCCCCAACATGGAGGCAGAACATTTTGATCCTCATTTTTAAAAAAGGTGACAGAGCGAACCCAGAGGCTGGCTTATAGGCCTATAAGCCTGATTGACATACCTTCAAAAATATATGGGAAATTGCTGCTATCACATATGCAGGAATGGATAGATGAGCATAGCATATTGGGTGAAGAACAAGCTGGATTCTGTAGTGGATACTCATGCATAGACCAATGCTACACTTTTTATCATCTTATAAAGAAATATAATTCCAACAAACAAGCTTTCTATGTAGCTTTTATAGATCTTCAGGGTGCTTTTGATACCATCGACAGGAAGAAACTCTGGTGTAAGCTTAGAGATATGGGGATGGAACCCAACCTCTTAAAATTAATGCACGCTTACTACACGAATACCACAACCAGAGTTAGACATGGAACTAGGGGAGAACATACAGAGCTTTTTTCTACTGAAAAGGGAGTAAAACAGGGCTGCGTAACTGCGCCAACTTTATTCAGCCTGTATATAAATGATCTTGCCCCCACATTACAAAATAACCGACATCATCATCCCAGGACACTAGGGGGAGAGCTGTTCTCACTTTTTTATGCGGATGACATGGCCCTTATCTCCCTAACTAGAATTGGTCTACAACGTATGTTGGAAGAGCTAGCTAATTATGCTCAGGAAAATGTACAAAATCAGTACAGCCAAATCGAAGGTTATGATGTTCAGGACAAATAAGGCCAAGAGTTGGTTTGTAGGAACAGAACAATTGGAGGCTGTTTCGTCATTTACTTATCTAGGCCTCACTTTGACTAAGACACTATCATGGATGCCGCATATCCATAAACTTGAGCTAAAGGAAGGCTGTGGGAGGTATATTAGCGTTTTATGGACATTGTGGGAAATGCCCTTTAAGAGGGGCCTTAAGGGTGACAGAAGCAAAACTTGACGCCACTCTTCTGTATGGTGCGGAATTGGACCCAGTGGCACAGGAAGTGGTCGAAAGGGTGCAGGCTGGGCTTCTTAGAAGACTGTTGGGGGTTCAAAAATCAACCCCCTGAGTGCTGGTCAGGCTTGAAATGGATATAATTAATGTAGCAATTAAAGCAAGCAACGGGCATTGGCATATTGGATTAAGATCCAAGCATTGTCCCCCAACCGTGCCCCCAAAAGAATGTTTATGGAGCTGATGGATCAACCTAAGGGGATGAAATCATGGGCAACTGAGATACGAGCTGAATTTGAAATAATAGGTTTAGAGTATATTGTGGTAACAACAGACAGACTAGTTATCCCTGTGGATAAGGAACTTATGATAAGAAGTCTGGACGACATTTCCCTTCAGGAAGATAGGGCAAAAGTACGCGATTTAAGGTATATTCCACTGATTTATTGTAATTGCCCATTGGAAATGCCTTGTTACTTAAATATGCCCTCTTTTCGTTTGAGATGGGCTATTACAAGGCTGAGATTTGCACAACTGATCTCTAAGGTCCAGGAGGGGAGATGGGCTGGAATTCCCCTGAATCAAAGACTGTGTCCATGTACTGAGAGGAAAGTAGAGGATATCCCACATATGTTGTGGGACTGTCGCCTATATGATGAGGAAAGGAGAAAGTGGCTGGTTACAAGGGAACTATTCAATCAAAAAGAGGGTATCCAAGAGAAAACAGCGATGCTGCTTCAAGAAATGTCACTAAAAATACTGACTAAGTTGGGCAATTTCGTTTTAGCGGTGCAGGCAAAAAGAAGAAGTATGATCTCAAACCTGAATTCTATAAAATCTTGACGAGTTTTTTGATTATTTAAGCCTGGAAATAGGACATTACAAAGCCCCTGATAACCTGCTGTAAGTCTATAACATAGGTAAATGTCCCTCAAAAAATCAACTTTTGATTTATTATATTAACTTAATTGGTACGGATACTATAGGGGTGGTCGAAGGGACTAAAACAAACTTTGCTATATAAATGTGTGATGTGAGGTTACAGCTGTGGTAACTGGGTTGGGTTCTGTACCTACATCTGTTTTTGTTTTTTCCTAGTGTAAAAATGTATGGAAAATTTGTGTTGTATTTGTCCTGGGTTTTGTAAGGGACTGGGGTGTACTCCACCGCATTGTATTTTATTTTATTTATTTTATGGTTATGATTTGGCCGAATGGCCGTAAATAATTTTTTTTTAAAAAAAAATGGCAGATGACGTCCAAGAATCTGCTGGAGCATGCACAGTGGGTGATCGCTCCCTG
The DNA here is from genome assembly GCA_003113815.1 of Sphenodon punctatus. Classification (NCBI taxonomy): domain Eukaryota; kingdom Metazoa; phylum Chordata; class Lepidosauria; order Sphenodontia; family Sphenodontidae; genus Sphenodon; species Sphenodon punctatus. The sequence continues at coordinate 162,121 of QEPC01014166.1, read as the reverse complement.
AGACTCCAGTATTAACAAGCTGCATCTCTGAAAAAGAACAACCTAAATCCAAATAGCTATCAGCTATAACCTAGGGGATAAACAGGTCCAAATCCTGTTCTGTTCTAAGCCTTACGAACTTGACCTCTCTAGGAGAACAAGGCGCTACCTTCCAAATAAGACTATTGTTTCATCCTCCTAAAAGGGAGGGCGGGAGGGTTGAAGTGGTGTCTAGGGAAAACTCATAGAAGGAAGATTCCCAGGTAAGTAACCCAGTTTTCCTTTCTCCTGAGCTTTCCTCAGGGGTTCAAAAGGAGGGCAGAGGAATTCTCTCAAGACTACACTGAGATTTCAAGTAGGAAACCTATGAGCCACTGGTGGGGAGATTAGCCTGACGGCCTGAAGAAATCTCCTAACAGGAGGATGTGCAGTCTAGAACCCGAGGAAGGGTCCAGTACACTATCTATGGCCGCTACCTGACAAGATAGAGTGTTATGTTTTAGGCTCTTATGGAGCCCCTCTTGGAGAAAGTTGTGTGATTTTCACGCCAGCTGAATCTTTTTGGCATGAATCACACCACTCAGTAAAAGTCCTCCAAGTGGATTGATAGATCCTCTTTGTAGAGTCTCTGCGTGCAGTCAGAAGTGTTTCCAACACCTGATCTGAGTAACCTAGGCTGAAGGGATCTCTCCTTTCCGGTCAGCCTTAGATGTTGAGGGTTGTTGTACATGAGTGGCCCCCCAAGTAAGAAGCCTCGGGATGGGTAACCGAGTGTCTTTTCCTCCTGCCCCTTTTGCATTTTGTCTAGCATCTGGAAGATTTGATTAAGGACCAGCATGTGCAGGTCACTGTCCTGAGGGGCCCCTGATGGGGAGGGAGTCAGCTGTTGTTGTGCCCCTGGAGGCGGTTCACTGTTGGCTGAACTGCTGGAGGTTTTCACGCCCTCTCCTGAGGCGCATGCTTTTGCGGACACCATTTTAGGTCTCCTACCCCCTTTGCAGCTAACAGAGCAGGTACGGGGCTCGCACCCAGCATGGGGCAGTCCTGCCAGGACAGACACTGGACCTCCTCCCTGCGGCTTGGATAAGCGGAGGATCAGTGTGGGCTAAAGTTCTTGTCCCTGCCCGTAAGTGAAGCAGAGGAGCGTCCGCAGAGACTCACTGTCACCCGGAGGTAATCTCCATGTCCTGAGAGGCAGTTTGTGTGTGTAGAGGGGGAGGGGGTGCCACAGCTCTACCTCAGACCTCCTGTGTCTCCATCAGGAGAGAGATTCAGGCCACTTTCAGACATGGCCCCCTCGTGCATATTTGGGCTGCCGGGGGGGAAATGCACAGCCCGAATACGTGTGGGGATTGGCCGGTCTGAAAGGCGCCCGCGCAGCTTTGCCGGCAGAGACATGCAGGATGCAGAGCAGGAAAACGAGGCTGCCTGTTATTGGCCGGCTAGCTATGCATCATTCTCTGACCCCTCTCGGTCACATCTGGCTGGGGAAACTTTTGATTACATCCCCCAACCTGACCTGGCCGGGGGTGGCCATCCCTCCCCCGAATGTGCAGCCACAGCAGCGGCTGTATGCTTGTTTTTACCCATTTTTAATTTATTTGAATACAGATCTGTATGATGGATCCATATTTAAATCCAGAAATTGCAGGATCCAAACCAAAAACGGATCCAACCCGCAATTTCCTCTGGCAGACCACCCATAACAACAATAGGGGACAGATCCAAAATCTCTACCCTCTTCTTCCTAAGCACACCATATAAGCACCCCAATTTCTTTTTTTTAAAATAAATTTTATTAAATTTGCAATATGAAGTTTATGATATCTGCAACTGCTACTAAAATATGCATCTCTAATTATAAGTCACATATATCAAATAATTTTGAAAACTCATTAACATACAACCTGAATTCTCCCAAGCCTCTTCCCGCCCTCCCCCAGCATTCTGTGGTTTTGTAGACTCTAGATCTTCAAGCACCCCTGATTTCTGTGTGTCCCTTGGAGCTTGTACTAGTTTTCAAACTGGACCCTAGGAGTAACATTTATTTAGGCATCAGCTTTCGCTATAGCCCTCCGGACAAACAAACAAACAAAATATATATATATAAATATAACAGTTAAAATACATATACAATCTGTAACTTAAATACACAGTCTCATTTCCAACCATCCTGCACTTTAGGGGGAAAAAAGCTAAAAGCAAACAAGATTCCCCTTACAAATCATTTATTATCGCCTTCCGTTGACCCTAGGAGGAAAAAGGTTCCTCATCCCTGAGGAACAATGGGCAAGACAGACAAGCAGAGATATTGACCATTCAATATAATGTAGCCACATCAGCCCAATGTGCCGCATACAATAATCCCAGACTATACATGTATACATATACATGAGCCCAGATTATATCTTTTATTGGATAAACTACTGTTGGTGATAGCATGCAAAATTTGGGGCCATACCCTCAACAACAGAAGTTGGTCCAATAAAAAATATCATTGGAACAGCTTTGCCACATTTGTCTTCATCTCATAGGCCCTTTTTACACAGACACCCCCCGCCCCCCGGTCCACGTGTGCAGTGGGTCCATGCAACCACCATGACAGGTGGGGGGGGGTGCGTGCACACTCCCTCCCCACGTCCACCCCTCTCCAACGCACGGAGGCATTCGGAACAACTGTTACGTGACTGCGCACGACAAGCGCTAGAGGCTGCTGCTCAAAACCCTGCTGTGGCTCTCACCATGCGGCACAACACGCACAGCCCCGGCACACAAGTTGCCCTGCCTGGGGCAGTCTTACCCCATGTTGGGGTAAGAATTTTTCCGAGGACCTGTTGCGTAGCAGCCAGCTGCTCTCCCTGCCGCAGGCTGGGAGGGGGGGCGACAACATCTGGCAGCTGTGCATGGCCCGGCTGCCCTGGGAGCAGTAAGGCTACCCAAGGAGAGGTAGCCTCTCCAGGGCAGCTTGTATGGTTACACCCAAACTTACTTGGCAATACAGGGTGGCTGAAGACTGTGAGTAACCCACTTTTCCTTTGATGGGAGAGACATGGAAAATTCATCTACCCTGGAGTTGTGGCAGCGACACATTGGTAGAACATAAAGGCAGAAACAGTAGCGAAAAAACGTATTTTTCTTTTTTTCATTTCATTTTTTATTTGTACCCTGCACTCTCTCGCCACAGGCGACTCGAGGCGGCTCACAAAAAATGAAAAACAGAACACAACAAACACATACAGCTGGGTTTAAATCCCACGCAGGGGACCCAGTAACAACAAAAGAAAAAAAAAACACCCCGCCCTAATACAATATCCCAGCACAGTACAGTACAATAACTCAGTACAGCTGGGTTCAACCCCACATAGGGCCCAGTAACAACAACCTCTCATCTTTACAATTCATCCCCGTCCCTCCCACTGGTATCAGCCCTACATACAACCTCCTGCTCTCACCAGGGGTCACCCACAAACAAACACACTATTCCTTGCTGTCACCAAGGGACACCCCCAACTCACCCCTCTCTCACAGGGGAAGATAGAGGTCCCCCCAACACAATATACCGGGTGCAGGTACACATCTCTACAAACCATCCCCTAACCCAGTCTCTTTCCTAATCTAATCAGCCAGACCCCCTTACCATATTACCCACTAATTAATCCATCACCCCTTCATCTCTTATTCCTATATCCAATACTCACATACCTTGGCGAATCAGTATCACTTATATACGATAAGTCAGTTATGTCTAAGAACAGTGTTTTACGAGACTCCACATAGGCAGGCCAGCCGTGTTAAAGAAAGACCAAAAATAAAGAACAAGTATTTCCAAAACCGTTTTTATGCTTCAGGTCCTCTGGCTTGGCTCTGCTCTGCATTTCAGAGGTAACTGTGGTGCCTGTAGTAGATGCAGTAGGATAAAGGCAAGAGGATCACGCTATTCATAAAGTCATTACGTCTCTCCTCCATTTTAATCAGGATTTTACCCTGCGATGATAAAGAAATGGAGACAAAATAGCTCAGATAATATTTTTTATTAAAACAACGTCTGTTGTCGAGAGAATGCAAGTTTTCAGGCCACACAGAGCCCTTCCTTAAAGTAAAAGTCAGAATGGTAGACTGAACACTACAGGTTGTGTGTATATGAAAGCAATTACTTGGGAGGGAGCTGTATATATATGAAAGCAATTACTTGGGAGGGAGCTGTTAGGGGGAAAAGTTACTAGCATTTCAAATATTTAAATACAAGGAGGGGAAATCAAGAATCAAACGGTAAACCTCCCCCCAAACTAGTGACTTTTTTTTCCTACCAGCTCCCTCCCAAGTGATTGCTTTCATACCTATACCTTTATTTGTTTAGTCCTCACTTACTTGCCTGAAGGCGGCCCTGTATGGCCTGAAAGTTTGCATACAGTAGTTGGCCCAAGACTCCAATAAAAAGATATCATCGGAGCTAGTTTGTTTCCATCACTTCTATTTGGGATGAACATGGCAAGCACACCTTCTCAAGACTAGGGTAAAAACAGATGTTACCCACTGCAAGGTCCTGGTTTTAATTACTGTCAAGCCCATGTGTTGCAGCTGCTGCACTCAACCTTCAGAAGAGGGAGGAAATCATACCAATGACCACATTAATGAGGGCCAAGAAACTATCCATCTAACTTTTAGAGCACTGGGTGTGAAGGTTCATAGTCCCTTAGGTTTTTATTTTCAGACAAAAAGATTTTAGCCGTTCTCTGCTCAGAGGTTAGTGGCAAAATGAAGGCGAGGGCAGGGGAGCAACTTAATGGGCTAATTGTTTGATTTACTCTGCAGAACAAAAGGGTTTAAGCTACGGGGAGCGAGCACACCCCCAAGGGGAGCGGCTGAGGGGCAAAGCAGCTGCGCTGGGTGCTTGAGCGGCTGCCACACGGGGGGCGCACCCCCATCTCCACGCACAGAGCCATCCCCGTTGTGGTGGGACACGCATGCCACCCCCGCCCGCGGGGGGGTCACACGGGCCCCCGCCCGCCCACCCGCGGGGGTCACACGGGCCCCCGCCCGCCCACCCGCGGGGGTCACACGGGCCCCCGCCCGCCGCCCACTCGCGGGCATTGATCTGAAAGGGGCCTACGGGGGAGATTTCTAAGAGGAGATTCGGGCGCGACCCTCCGCACAGTGAATGATCCCAGCTCCCCGAGACTGATCCCCCCCTGCTCCCCCGGTGAGTGCGCCGCGGGAATAGCAGCCCGCCCCGCCCCGCCCCGCCGGGCAGAAGGCCCCGTCTCCCCGCACGCGCAGCAGGAGCGGAGACTGCGCCGGTTTCCACCCCCGCCGGGGGGGCTCGGACCCGGCTCTTCCCTCCCGCGGGAGGAGCGGTTACTCACAGCCCGGGAGAGCAGCCGCTGGGCCGGGTCCATGCTGGCGGGCGGGCGGGCGGCACCCCGAGACCGGGCGGAGCGGACTCACGCCGCTTCCCGGAGAGACTGGCCTGCTCGGAGCGGCGTCCTGCAGCGTGAACGGCCCGCCCGGAAACCGGGGCCGGGGAAAGCGAGAGCCGGGCCGCCCTCCCGGGTGCGAGCCGAACTGCCTCCCCGGGAGGGGGCGGGAGAGATCCCGGGGCGGAGGCGAACGGCCGTTACCGCGGGCCCCTTGACCGGGCTTGGCGCGCGGGGGGGGCTACAGCCTCGGCAGGGAACTTGGGGCGAGCCCCCCCCCCCCCGAAACGAGCCGCTTTTAGCCCGAGTAGCCGCGCTGCTTTGAACAAAGGGCGCATCTGTGAGGGGGCGCTCAGACACACACACCCCCACCCCACACGCGCGGGGGGGGGGGAGAGACATAGCAGGGCAATGCTCCCGAATACCCCGGGGGTTCCCCCCCCCCTTTCCAAAAGGCTCCGGGCAGCTTCCACTAGCAGAAACAGAATGCAATGAGATAGCGTTACGGTACAGTACAAACCCCTCCTCCCCGAACCCCCCGAAACTGACCCCCGATCCCCCCCCCCAATGCCTTTAGACAGAGTCTCGCGCCGCCTCCAGAAGCAGCTCAGGCTGAAAGAAACCCCCACGGGAAGAGAGCGCCCCCGCAACGGAGAGAGCCCCCGGGAGCCCTTCTCTGACCCAGGCTGCCCGAGGGCACCTCCAGGGAGCTGCTCCCAGCTGATTGCGGGGCGTGGAAGCACAGAGGTTGTTCCCGATCTATTCCGTTCTCTCTCGCACAGGCTGCAGGCAGCAGCGGGGAGGCCAACGGAGAATAATGGGGCTCTATGAATAGTAATAGCCATTCACTCCTCATAAGCAAAGATGAGGGAAATCAGGGAGGAAGCCAAGGGGAGTCTGAGTAGAAAGAGAGGAAGGAGGCAGCTGGAATGATGGGGGGGGGGGCCTGCCAGGAGCTTCTGGGATCCCAAGGGGCAGGTTAGAAGGATGGGGAGGAAGCTGGCTAGAGCAGCAGCAAAGGCTGCACGCAAGGCTGCAATAGCGGTTCGGGATGCAATGCCAGGGGTTGGAATGATGATGGATCAGGTGGAATTACAAGGAGGCTGTGTCCAGGGCTGGTCTTGAGTAGGGCCCATGGCCTGGGCCCCACTGTCAAAGCGGGCTCCATAAGGAGGCTCAGGTCCAGTGCTCCTGAGGCCCCAGTGGGAGCTATTTCTGAGGGGTTCTCTCTCTGCCCAGGACTCTCAGTCTCTGGGGTGACAGCTTCCTGCAGGGCCCTACATCCTCCTCCTCTCACTCAGTCAAATCACAGGCCCCTGACTCCTACCTGCCAGAGTTGTGTGTCTGTGTAACGTGTGTGTACATGGAAGAGTCGTGAGCGCATGCATGTTTGTGAAAACTTAAGCAAACACCAGTCTGCTCATTGTTAAAGGGCCAGGCTACAGAGAGGGGGAGACCTCACATTTTGCTTTCACCCTGGGCCCCACAAATTCTAAGGCCAGCCATGGCCATGTCAAATGACATTCCAGCTGCCCACCCTCCCTGTCATTCCAACTCGATCTCTGTCATTCCACTCACCCTGACAGCATGCTCCCTGCCATTTTACCTAGTCCTTCTTCCACTCCACTTAGCCCCTCATCATTCCAGCTGCTCCTGTAGGCCCCTACCTCTCATTTCACCCAGCTCCCCGTCCTTCTAGCTTCTCCTGTCTGTCATTCTATGTAACCCCTCAATATTCCAGCCACTCCTAGTGTTCCTCTCCATGTCGTTCAATCCCCAAACCCCTACCATTCCAGTCACTGGATCCCATGCCCTGCAAATTCCGCACACAACCCGAATGCATTGTGCTGCATGGAATCCACACAGGAGCCGCCTAGGCTCCACGTAGAGGGCTTTGGGATTGTGGCCTTCTGTCATTACTTCTAGACCGTCATCCTGGCAGCCCCCTTCTTATTCCAGCCGCTCCTGGTGGTCTCCTTCCTGTCATTCCACTCAGACCCTTAATTCCAGCCACTCTTCATAGCTTCCTTGTTGTTATTCCACCACCTTGTCAATACAGCACTCCTTCTTTTCACCCAGTGCCCCCATCATACCAGTCATTCACAGCAGCCCCCTTCCTGTCATTTCACCCTGTCCCACATCATTCCAGCTGCTTCAGGCAGCCTCCTCCTGTCATGCCACCCAGATCATCAGCATTCCAGGCAGACTCCTCCACATTATTCCACCTCATCATTCTAGCCGCTCCCGGCACTTTCCTTCCCCTCATTCTACTCCCTTTCCTTGGCTCCCAACAGCCCCTGACTTTCCACCCTGCTCTTCCCCCCTCTCTTTGGGTGCTTTTAGACAAGCACCTCCCCACCCACAATACATGTTGCAGTGGTGCCCTGTGGATGCCCTCCAACATGCATAATAGGTGGGAGGTGGATGGGTAATGGTCAGGAAAGTGCTTGTCTAAAAGCACCCCTTCTTTGGAATTCCACACCCTCCCTCCTCTTTCTTCCGTTCAGAGATGCAACTCCATTGTGTTATTTTTCCTGTCCATTAAGAGCTACTGTCATTTGCAGATCCCCATTGTTTCCAATTGGCATTCGTGTTGCCTCCATTGTTTCCAGTGGGAAATCCATGCCATTTATTTTAGTATGTCTCCTGGAAGTGGGCTTTTCCAACAGCTTCCAAGAACTCCATAAAGTACCATGCACCTAGACTCTCAGTATGTTGCCTTCCTTTTGCACTTGGTTGTGTTAAAACACCTTTGAGAAATGCGCCTGCCAACTACACTGACATCCTATCAAGAGCAGCCTTTGTTGCTAGATGGCAACTGGCAAAAGAACTCCACAAATTCTCTGAAATCTTTTGTCTCACATAAGCTGTCTCCTGGAATAGGTCCTAAGTTCCTAACCAAAATATTGATTCGTGGAATTTCAAACAACAAATGTATTTTACCTAAGGTAGAATGGCATTTATTGCCAGGAAAAAATTCACTCAGCTTACTTATTAAGAAATAAAAAATAATAAATTGAAGTTGGATGCTAAGCTATATGCCAGGACAATCATGTGACTTTAAATGTAATGCAAATGTACCTCCCTCCCCTATCCTCACTTATTCATTTTATTTTTTTAAATGATGAATTATTTTTCTTTTCAAGTCATGTTAATTTCCCCTCATTGCGTGATAATTATGAAGAGGATTGTGGGAGATGTAGTACTGAAAACACGGGCATGCTTACCCATGCGTAGTCCCCTGAAAGTCAATATGATTATGCAGATACATGTTTACAAATCATGAGCATAAATGTTCTCAAGACTGGGGCCCAAGAGACTATGGGCAAGATTCTGTCTTCAGTTACCTGTACATAAATCCCAGTGAATATGGCCCTTTTCCTTTAAGGGACACCAAAATAGCTCATGCAAAAATGGCATTATCCTAATTAATAATTTAAATATTTCAAGATAAATAATGTATACATACGAAGCAGCAATAGCAGGAGTCTTCCTTTTTTTGTTCCACTGTGAAGGAAATACCAGTCTGTTTTAGTATGAATGAACCCGGTCCATGACATGATTCTGGAAACTGGGCCAGCACATAACTGATTATGTACTTTGGAGGAAATTAGACAGAAGATTTACAATATTTCATTATGCCCTGGCTATTAAAAAGTGTGTGTAGGCAGGAGAAAACTCCCACGGCAGAGTGAAATTCTGCAGTGATGAAGATTTCACCCACTCTTTTTGATGATGATGATGATGGTGGAGTTCTTTCTGGAAAGGTGGTAGCTAGTTCTTCTGAGAGTAACAGCTAGAAAGGTGTATATTAAAATGTCACACTTTCTTATTTTGCTTGAAAACATTCTGGGTTTAATTCTATACGGTGTTCTGATCCCTATCTGCCAAACTGTTAGCATAAAAGAGCATTAAAAAGGAAGAAATAGTAGCTGACATCTTAGAAGATGTTGCATAGTTTGATGTTCATTATCACAATCACAGATAGTAAAACCATGGGCAAACCCGCACTTCATTGCTGTCACTTACTGGTCAACTCCAGTGCCAAATTGAAGTAGGTGTATGTATCTTTCTAGGTAGGGGTGGGCAAAGTTTCCTAATCCAGAGAACCACATCCATTTACCACAATGGGGCCAAAGAGCTCTAGACCCCCCGTTTGCCCACATCAGTTCAAGGTTGATCTACACTAGGTGGAAGACCCTTGGCTGGGAAAAGCCAGAGCACACAGATTGTAGGGTCTTTTTCCAGTTTGGAAAATGTTGCGATTCCAAGAATTTAAACAGGATCATCATATTTACAGGACCTTTCTGTTAACATTATGATGAATCAAGTGTGCATGAAGCTCTCTACAATTGTTATAATTCATAGCAGCTCCATGTTAGCTTCCTCTCTTAGTCTCAGTATGAACATTACAGTGTTTTGGAAGCTACATTATTTAGTGCACTTACTGTACAGTTTGCTGCACTCAAACAATCTAAGCAAGAATCACAGTCCAAGCTTATGCATGAATTTTCCAGATCCCCACCTAGAAAAATTAAAATTAACTGGGCTATAAGCCAATGGCAATATTTATACAGTAGCTAATGGCAGCATGATCCCAGTGAGACTGTCTGAATCACCTGCAGTTGTGACAGTTCTACTTTTCATTTAAGAAGTAGTTATAGAATCATAAGGTCTGAGTTCAGAAGGGACCATCAGACCATCTAGTCTGTCCTCCTGTATATGACATGCCACCAAATCCCACCCTGACACTTTGTATAAAATATGACCCTCAAATGAGATGCAGCTGTCAGAACTATAATAATGTGCTAAAGACACAGAACAGGCGGGACAAGGCTCCTGTGGTGGCAAGAAGTTAGCAGTAAGTACTGGGTAAAGCAGGGTATATTTCACTATTATCAAAATAGTTTTAAATAACAATTATACTTTAAAACCATTTCCCCCCCAATGCTTATGTGAACAGATCCATTCTTAGATTTCCTTATGCCCTGTTATTTTCAGTTGTAAGTCGAAGCCTACATGGACACATGGAAAACTCTCTCTGGTTCCTTCTGTGGGAGAGAAAGAGGAGACTCCAGCTGCTTGCCCACATTACACAGTTTACACTATTTTCTATCTAACGTGAAAATGTGTAATGTGTGCATGCATCTTTTTTCATTCAGCATGGAAACACCTGTGATTTTCATCACGAATGTCAGTGTAGGAAAATTGAGCTCTGACATTAACATGAGTTCTGTATTACACAAGATTGGAACATGTGTATGGGGTGAGTTCTGTATAATGCAAGATTGGAATGTGTGCATGGGGTAAACATGGGATTAACATGAATTTAACTAACGGGAAAATAACAACGTGTAATTTTTAAAGTCACAGGCAGTGCTTGGCAGTGGCAGGAGGGGTCCTGAAGTAGGGTATAGGTGGGCCCTGCTTCAGGCCCAAGTTATGGACAGCTCTCACACCTCAAGGAACCTCGAGGCAGTCCTGGCCACCATGGTGAGGGAGTGGGTCACACCAGGCGCGGCCTTCACCAAGGGGTGTGTGGTCACGGACAACGCGGCCAATATACTGAAGGCAGTCCATGACGGGGGCTTCACAAGCATACCTTGCGCCACACACACCCTCCAGCTTGTGGTCAAGGATGCTCTGGGCTTGGGGAATAAGGGGATTGGGCCAGGCACCCTTAGCTCCCTGGTCGACCAGGGGAGAAAGCTGGCAGGGTTCTTCAACCGGAGCGTGAAGGGCAGCGAGCTCCTCCGGGAGAAGCAGGCCGAGCAAGGGTCCCCGGTGCACCAGCTGGTCCAAGATGTCTCCACCAGGTGGAATTCCACCTTC
>QEPC01014166.1:115362-131137 GCA_003113815.1 Sphenodon punctatus | reverse complement strand
GGGGGGGGGGGAGCCTTACCTTGGGTAAGTCTTGGGTAGCCTTACCCCTCCCTGAGCAGATGAGCCACGTGATGCAGTAGCTCGTATAGCCGGCAGCAGCCAGATGTTCCCATTGGCCCGGCCACATCACAGCTGGGGGTGGGCTGTAGGTCTGGACGGGGGAGGGAGAGCTAGGGCCGGATGCATGCTCGTGCAGCCATTGCTGCAGCCCTTCCTGGCTGTGTGTCGGCAGCTCTGATGGGTTGCCTGGCCCAGTTTCCCCAGAAGGGCCAGCTCCTTGTGCTTGCCCCACTGTCTGGCGGTGATGATTGCCCACCATGAGCCCACGTGGGGATCCAGCCACTGCTGCTCATGTAGCCTCACCCAATGAGCACATAGGTTGCCTTGGAGGATGGATCTGACAGTTCTTTCTGTACATCAGGCTTCACCCAACAGCAAAGGCCAGGGTATCAATCAACCCCAACATTTTTTGGGTCCCGTACCCCTGGTGGCTTGCCACAGCACCCACAGACAAAAGCCAAAAATATTTGGCTTTTCCAGGTAAACAACCCGCAGCAAAAGCTTTCTATGGCATTATGACATCTCATGCTCATTGCAAGCAAAAACTGTTACTTTCAAAAGAAAGTAAGAGTTTCTTTTACCCAGTCAGCAGCTCTGTTCCCACATACATTCTAAGCACAGTGATCTTCACTGCTTGGCAGATCCCACCCTGCCTACCCATTTCTTAACATTCAGTGGCTCCCTCAGAGCCCAATTTAAAAATGTCATGCTTCCATGGTGCTAACATTTGTAGCATTTTTAGATGAGTTGTGACAGAAATATCTGTGCAGTTCAGTAGCCTCCTTGATTGGCAGTGTTGATTCAACAACACACATACCCCCAGCATAAGCTTTGTAAAAACATTTCAACCAATAGCAGCTCATGCTCGGTGCTCAGCCAGTCCTGTAAGGACATATGACCAATAGTGGCCAATAGTTGCTCACATGCAGTGCTCAGCCAATCTTGGCTAGATTAGCCAGCTCTTTAAGCTGTTCAAAACATTTGGCACATGGACTGCAGAATTCATGGATGCTGGAACCACAGCCTCCTGGCATTGCTTACCACTGCTGAGCAGAACCTGTGAGTTATCTAACATATCGAAACCTTCTACTCTTCTTGGCACGATGTGATGTCAAGGCACAGAAAGGCTCACACTATCTGTGACTAGTATAGTTGGGTGCACCACACCATGGAGGCGGCTCCTGCTTGGCACCATGCATTTGCCTACCTCCAGTGACAACAGACCATGCTGGGGAAGTTCAAAGCCATGCAAGGACAGCTGATATGTGCAGAGAGGTGCCTGTTGGGAGATGCAGCTTCAATAACCAACACCATGTGCAGGGCTATACCCACTGAGAGGCTGGTCTGGGTGAAGGAGAAATGCACAGACTGGTGGGAGAACATGCCGTCCTCATGGGGAGATGCTGAGTGGGTCACAAATTTCAAGATGCCCCCATCGCCTCATCCTGTGGATACCTGAGCTCCTCAGACCTTGACTAGAGAAACAGCATGGTGATGCCGTCACCTATCTCTGTAGAAAAGCATGTTTCCATCACCATCTGGAAGCTCGCCACTCCAGACCTCTGCTGCTCTCTCACCCAGCAATTTGGCATTGGAACCTCCACGGTGGGCACCATACTAGTGAAAGTTTGCAAAATGATAGTGGAAGTGCTGCTGGACAGGGTGGTGCAGTTGGCTGACCCTGCAGAGGTAATGGGAGGGCTTTTGTTGGGAGGGGTTTCTGAACTGTATGGGGCAATCAATGGGAGCCATATCACCATCATCTGCCCACCTGTAGTAAGGATGACTACCTGAACTGCAAGGAGTTTTACTCTGTAGTTCTCCAGGCCATAGTGGACCACTGTACCCAGTTTGTGGATGTGCTGACACGGTGGTCTGGGAAGAACCACAACTCCCGCATCTTCCATCAGTCCCCCTTCTTTGACCGCATGTACACTGGAGACTTTGGATTCTCCACTAAAACATGCATTGAGGAATTGCTCATGAGACTTGCTGTTCTCCTCAGGGACCCTGCCTACCCCCTGAAGCCATGGTTCAAGAAGACATACAGAAGGTATGCACCCCAGAAGGGACTTTAACTGGCAGCTCAGCACCACCTGCTCTGTTGTGGAAAGGACTCTGGGGCTTTTAAGGCAGCGCTGGAGATCTATAGATCTATAGCTGCGAGGATTGATTGACCTAGAAAACGCTCCCCTGCTAACAGTCACCAACTGTGTTCTCCACAACGTCTGCAAGACCAGCAGGCCATGTTGGAGACACACACACACCCCTGCCATTTAGCTCCGGCAAGCCAGTGTCCCGGTTCTGGAACTAAGCAGAGCAGCATGTAGCTGGAGAGATCTGGGACGTCTTGTGCCAGCACATCAGCCACAGTGCGATCCCCAACACCCACTATCAGTGACAATTTGATGAGCATTGGTGAACTAGAATCATAGAGTTGGAAGGAACTTTTGAGGTCATCTAGTCCAAACCCCTGCTCGATGCAGGAAGTCCCTGACAGATGGCCATTCAGCCTCTGTTTGAAAACCTCCAGTGAAGAGCCACCACCTCCCTAGGCAATTTGGTCCTCGGTTGAACAGCTCTTGCCATTAGGAATTTCTTCCTAATGTTTAATTGCAATCTACTTTCTTGTAATTTGAGTCCATATATATCTAGTCCTGCTGTCAGGGGCAACAGAGAACAAGTCTTTGCCGTGTTCTGTTTGACAGCTCTTCAGCTATTTGAAGACTGCTATCATGTCTCCTCTTAGTCTTCTCTAGGCTAAACATACCCGGCTCCTTCAACCTTTCCTCATAGGACATCGTTTTCAGACCCCTGGCCATCTTTGTCACCCTCCTCTGAACCTGTTCGAATTTGTCAATGTCCTTCTTAAAATGCAGCACCCAGAACTGTACCCAGTACTCCAGATGAGGTCTGACCAGCGGCGAATACAGTGAAACTATTACTACTTGTGCCTTGAGCACTAGGCTTCTGTTAATGCAGCCTACAATTGCATTCGCCTTTTTAGCAGCTGCATCACACTGCTGACTCATGTTCAGTTTGTGATCAACTACAACCCCTAGATTCTTTTCACATGCACTGCTGCCAAGCCAGGGATCCCCCATCCTATACTTGTACATTTGATTTTTCTTACCTAAATGCAGAACTTTACATTTATCTCTGTTGAATTTCATTTTGTTAGTTTTGGCTCAGTTTTCCATTCTGACAAGATCATTCTGAATTTTATTTCTGTCTTCTAATGTGCTAGCTATCCATCCCAGTTTTGTGTCATCTGCAAATCTGATAAGCTTCCCCTCTACTCCTACATCCAACTCATTAATAAAAATGTTGAACAGTACTGGGCCCAGGACAGAGCCCTGAGGCACCCTGCTCAATTCCTCTCTTCCGATTGATGAGGAGCAATTGATGAGCAGCACTCTTTGGGTACGATTCTTCAACTAGCTGTAAATCCACCAAACGCTAGTATTATTTAGCCCACATTTTAACAGCTTGTCAACAAGGATATCATGGGTGACTTTGTCAAATGCTTTACTGAAATCAAGATACATCATGTTCACAGCATTCCCGTGATCCACTAAATTAATAACTCAATCAAAAAAGGAAATAAGATTAGTCTGGCATAACTTATTCTTGGCAAATCCGTGCTAGCTTGTAGTAATCACAGTATTGTTTTCTAAATGCTTACAGACTGACTGCTTTATAATCTGTTCTAAAATCTTTCCAGATATCGATGTCAGACTGACTGATCTATAGCTTCCTGGATCCTTCTTTTCCCCCTTTTTGACGATAAGGCCATTTCCCCGTCTCCAGTCTTCTGGCACCTCACCTGTTCTCCAAGAGTTCTCAAGGATGATAGACAGAGGTTCCAAGAATACATCAACAAGTTCCTTCAGTCCCCTAGGATGTAATTCATCTGATTCTGTCCCCGAAGACCTGTACTTGTTTAAAGTAGCTAGGTATTCTCTTACCATCTCTTTATCAATCCTGAGCTGCAGTCCTTTCCACTCATCGTTCATGCTACTTTTGCCAAGTTTCCCTTGTGAGAGAAAATGAAGGCAACATATGAATTGAACAATTCCGCCTTCTCTCTATCACCTGTTAGCATTTCACCATCTTCACCAAGCAGCGGACCTACCATTTCCTTATTGTTTTGCTTACTTCTGACATACCTGAAAAAACCTCTTATTGTTGTTCTTAGCATCTCTCACTAGCCTCAGCTCATTCGGAACTTTAGCCTTCCTGACACCATCCCTACAAGTTTGGGCTACTCGTCCGTACTCGTCCTTGGTGATTTGTCCCTCCTTCCATTTCTTGTACATGTCCTTTTTAATTCTCAGCTCATCCAAAAGCTCCTTGTGCAGCCATATTGGTTTCTTTAGATATCTCCCATTTTTCTTCCTCACTGGAATTGTTTGTGATTGTGCCTCCAGTATCTCATTTTTCAGAAACTCCTACCCAACTTGGACCCCTTTCTCCATTATATTATCTAGTCATGGAATCCTACCTAGCTTTTCACTGAGTTTATTAAAATCAGCTTTCCTAAAGTCCAGTGTACACGTGCGACTATGCTCAACTTTTCCTTTCCTTGATATCATGGTTGCGATTGCACAGCGGTGGTAGCGGTGCTGGTTATTGGCTGGCGTTTGGTTTGAGCCATGGCCTTGGTGATGGAAATCCTCCACCAGCCATTACGGAGAGTGTAGTAGCTGGGAAAAAGCAAATGTCAGGCACCTGTTGCCAACCAAGAAGAACTGGGAAGATGCATGCTTGAAAATGGTGCGATAGGCTTTTAAGGTGAATGTTGTGTGCATGCCAGTAAGAGTGGGATTGGCAAGAGGGGCCAAGAGTGGTCCCTCCTTGGAATGCTCTAGGCTTTTTGCCTGTGACTCTATGGTGCTGGCAGATCTGTATGCGTGTGAAGCTGCACACAACCTAACTGATGGGATGCACAGACCTGGGCATACGTTAGCCCATATTCACCCACACCGTGGGCTCCCATGCTCCAAGACCCTGCCATGAGTGGGGGATGCATGTCCAGTGGGTGGTGGCCACATGGCTAGTAGGGGCAAACACCTAATAAATGATTTATTTATTTTATTTATTTCCTAGATTTCTATACCGCCCCATCCTGCCACGCAGCTCGGGGCGGTTAACAACAATAAAACAATTTTAAAACATTTAAAATACAAATCTAAAAAATATCAATAAAATAGGGCAATATACAGTCATAATTTAGTATATAGGTATATAGGTGGGGGATTAAAAATGATCAGGTGGGCATCCACCTGGTGTGGGCTGCCATCTTGTTTGCCAAAACCCAGGGATTGAGGCTTGCTCTGGGTTAACTAAACTATACAACTGCTTATCTCACAACAGTCCCTGTTTAGGAGGCACTGTCCTCTTTGGGTGCTGAATCCCACTGTCCCTCTTTCATGGGGGTGGGGGGGGAGGGTGTCAATGTTCTTGTTTCAGGAGAGAAACAGACAAAAATACCAGTATTCAAGCCTTGGACCCCTCTTTCCTGGTTGCCTCCCATGGAAAAAAACACTTCAGAATACAATGGGAAGATAGTGGAATGAGAAGCAGCAGAACTTCTGTCCCTGCTTATTCACTTGGAATGTAGGGAGGTGTGTGTAAGTGTGTCAGGGGGCGGGAGCTTATTTGTTGTGGAGCCAAACTTCTTATTTGCTGGGAGGGCAGGGCTTGTCCTCCTTTGGCCACTCAATATGTTGAGATATATGTAACTGTTGCCAAAAAGAGTGAAAAAGGGTACGTTCTCACTCCAAGGGATATGATCCCTGCAGACTACAGATAGATAAGGGGCAAAAACTACAGTGGATGGAAAACCTCCACAATTATAACTAACAATTTCATATGGAACTGTATATTAGTGATTAAACTGAACTCCAAATACATGTACCCCACTTAGTAGGGCTGTATAATGAGGCACTGAATATAATTATCTTTATACAAAAAAATAAAATAATTTAATCAAGCTCAAAAAAAACTCCCAATATATACAGTAACCCCCTAAGGGCTTGGGTACCAATTTACTGATAGCAGATATAGCAACCATATATACGGAAAAATGATAAAAATGCTAGAATTGCAGTCCGTAAGGTCCTTGCCGGGTCAAGGATTTTCTGTGACTTCCTCTCAGTGACATGTGCTCGTGCTGCGCCCAGCTTCAGCTGCATCTTCAGCCAAACACGTTTCAGGGGAAACCACCCCACTTCCTCAGTGGCTTAATTCGGTGCTGTAAAAAGACTAGAGAGAACACATTTCCCCAGACAGACAATTGTTTTAAAGTACTTGCTAAAGAATAAACCGTATATATTGCATATAAAACATTGCTCATACAAACGTGCCATCTGACACCAAAATTAGGCCCTCTGGATCACTCATTTACCTCCTAGATTTCATGGAGTATACTTGCATGTCTATGCTGTATCAATGTTTCAGTTCTTCCTTAGATTTAAATCCCTTTTTGTAAGAAACCATTTGACCTGAAATACATATCCACATGAGGTCTCCCATGACCAGCCCAAATTGAATTTTGCACTGGATTATGGTAATTAAGTTTCTATACATGTGTGTGTGCCTAAGTCATTTTCCACACGCAAAGAGACCCAAATTATTATATAACAAAATATATGTAACCAACCTGCAGCCTCAATGATACCATGCAGTATTCTTTCAGGCAAGCATCTCCTGACTAGTTACTAATCCAGCTGTAAGGGTTGCATTCGTTCAATGTTGAAATACAACCCAATTTTGGTCTGTGTGATAAAAGAGAACTAATCATCACATGCCACTGGGGCAACACTCCACAGGTGCCTCTAAAATGGCTAGATTACACCCAAGCTTAAGCGCTTGTCTAAATTGCTTAATTGTAGTCTCTTGTCCTATGTAATCTACAGAAGCTGCAATTTCCAATAGATATTAAATGATTATGTGTTGTCGCCAAACCAATTGTCCAGAGGGGCCAATAACAAACACTATCCGCATAATTCATGCAAAGAATCACAGACCAATATTGTATGGTTTGATTTTGTACAATATGAGACAATCTCACTACCAAAACACATACAATTTCGCCAAACATTATGCCTCATAGAGGCCTCAGATAACAATGCTTGAACAGAAAATTTAATATATACTATATCAAATGTCAGGAGTTCAATTATCAACTATAAATACAATATAACAACCCATATGATAGGGGCTTCATAATAATAAGGTAATCTACCAAAACACAAAAAAACACCAAGGCTAACAATGAAATTCTTGAACAAACTTAGTGTTCCTTCCTATTACAGGAACGCTATCCATGAAATTAGATCAGTCAAACCAGTTGGAACTTGTGTGCCCAGTTTGAAAATCCAAAAGGTTTCTCTCCTCTGTAGCACTTTCATGTAATCACTCCTATCATCAGGGATTACTTCCAAAACTATTCATTTTAATTCTGATATGTCATGATGCATTTCTATAAAATGTTGTACCAGCGGTTCTTTATAAAACCCTCCATCTAATGTTTCCCACATGTTCTAAAATCTTTCCTGGCGGTATAGCCCACATACAATAAATTGCATGGACATATGATGACAATGGGTGAAAACAGACATGCCGCTAACCACCATTTATGCATATTGCAGGGCTGTGTTGATGCCCTATGCAACCCTGCAACATGCATAAATAACCACCAAGGGTGGTTAAAGGGTGGTTAGCGGCATGTCTGTTTTCACCCATAGATAACAAATTTAGTGGAGCATGTAGAGAAATGTTCAATGGGGAATTTTTCTCCTGTATTAGGATGCTCAGATATCTTCGTTGGTATGCTATACTGACATGCCCCACAGTTACCGCATTTAAAGTGTCCTTTAGGGAATGGGGCACATGGTAGTACAACGGAGTCAACTTTATCTGTGCTGGTTCTAGTATGCACCAGTACATCCTTAATTGACCTGGTCTTTCTAAATGCAAACAGGGGTCTCTTGTTGCATCCCGATATGTTAGCCAACAAATGCCAATTCTTCAAAATGGCTTTTTTAATCTCCCCTACTCCTGGATTAAAGGTTAAAGGACAGACCATCCTATCCACAGGTTCCCTTACCTTTGTTGTAAGGAGTGATTCCCTTGTACGACCCAAGGCTCTGAAGAAACTTTTCCTAAGAATTTTTTCGGGGTAACCCCTTGCTCTGAAGTCTGACAAGCACTCATTAGCCTGTTGCATAAAGAGCCCATCACTTCTACAGTTCCTCCTGATCCTAATCAATTGACTATATGGTAGGTTGTCCCTCAGATGCCTGAGATAGTTACCGTGGTAATGCAGGAGGGAATTTGCATATGTCTCTTTTTTGTATGTATAAGTGCTCATCCTCCCTGTTTTCCATTCCAGGCAAATATCCAGGAAATGCATTCTGCAGTGGTCATATGTAGGATCAAAAATAATATCTGCCATATATCCATTCAGATATCCATGGAAATCACGTAATTCCTCTATACTACCTGTCCATAGAAAAAATAGGTCATCTATATATCTTTTATATAGAAAGACATACTGTTTATAATGATTATAATTCTCATCATAAATAAACTGTTCCTTGAACCATCCCATGAAAAGATTAGCTATTTCAGGGGCTGCAGCACAGCCCATAGCTATGCCACTTTTTTGTAAATAGAGTTGATCCCCAAAATGGAAACACTAACAGCTCTTGGTGAGAACTACCTCCGCCAGCTGTACCAGAAATGAGGTAGCTGGATGGTCTATATGGCTAGTGTCTAAAGTTTCTTGTATAACTTCCAAGGCAATTTCTTGAGATATATTAGTATAGAGAGCTGCTACATCCATTGTCACAAGAGTAGATTTTCTGGGGTTAGTTGCCAATCTATATTATTCAAAATGTTTTTAAAATCCTGCGATTCCCTGATATAAGAGGGCAGCAGGGGGACAAAGGGTTTTAAGAAAGAATCCAAGAATTGGGAAAACGGTTCCAAAATCGACCCATTCCCTGATACTATGGGGCGACCTGGTGGATTAATCATATTTTTATGAATTTTTGGCAAAATATAGAACAAAGGAATTCTGTCATCACTTTCCATCAAAAATTCATACTCCTTTTTACTGATGTGGCCCTCCATCCAACTCTCATACACAATATCCTTAATATGTCCCTTGACGCCATTCCAAAACTGTATGTTGACTGGTTCATAATAAACTCTGTCCTGTACTTGGCCTAAAACTTCTTGATCATGCTTATCCTTATCCAGAATGACAATGGCACCACCTTTGTCAGCTGGTTTTATTACTATACTGGAATCATTCCCCAGCATTTCTAAAGCTTATTTTTCCACTCTACTTAAACTATACCACACTTTTTGGGGGGATAAATCTATTTTCTCCAGTTCTTTAAGTAACATGTCTTCAAATACAATGATATGTGGATTATTAGTGAATGGCAAAAAAGTGGATTTAGGGCCAAAGCCGCTCTTGCCTTGTTTAATGTTGTTCTCTATGCCAAACCATTCCCTCAATTTAATCTGTTTTATCAGTCTAAATATTTCTATTCTGCTAGTAAATTTATTGGAATCTGGTGTTGGTACAAAAGATAAACCACACTCTAAAACTTGTAGTTCCGTGGCAGATAAGACTTTCCGGGACAGATTAAACACTAACGAACCCTGATGGTTTTCCTCTGACGTGTCCCTGATGTGGCCTCGTATATGGGTGTTTGTTTGAGTTGTGTTCTGTTCCTGGGTGGATCTGAAAAAGAATCCTGTTGAAAATTACCTCTAGCTCCTGCTCTTACAGGATCTTCCTCTTCTATTTCACTATGGCTGGTTCTATCCGAATCCCCCTCCTCACTGGAAGTGAGATTGAAGCTAACTGATTTATATGGTTTGTTTCTACCCTTTCCTCTTCTCCAATCAAAAACATGGTTCATTTCATAGTCCTTCAAATCCCTTTGCAATTTTATCTATTTCCATTCCTTAATGATCTTATGTTCCTTATCCAAGTCAATGGAGAAAGATTTTAGTTTATCATTAAACTTTCTGTCGCCTAATAATTCCCTCACATTTCTCTCAGCTATCTTAATATCTTCTGAATCTCTTTATTAGAGGTTTCTATAATCAAGACCATTACTACATTTGTTAAGAATCTGTATTACTAGCTTAGTCTCTTTACATATATACAGTTCTCCACCATCAGACAGTCTCTCTCTCCATCCAGGCATCAGCCCTCTGGCTGGCTCCCAGCAGCCCACCCGTCAGCCTCTCCCAGGTTCTCTGGGTCAGATACAGTCATTCTGCGACCCAGAAGACCCTTCTTGGCTCAAGCAGAGCTCTTACAGGAGATGCTTCTTCTATAGCATCTCTAGCCAGTTGGTTTGTCTAGGCTTTATAGGCCCAGGGAATGCTCAGACAGATCCCTTCTCACAGAGAATGCCCGTGGACTTAATGTCTGAGGATTATACAGTTTCCCCCTGTGCATGCTCATGAACTTGGTCATTCACAGCCACTCCTGCCATCAAGGAGCATGCCTAGGGACTTAGTCTCATAGGGAAACCTTAGTGCTGGCTCCACATGCCCTTACTCAGCTGCTCCCCCTTAAGTGCTGTCCACAGCTACTGGAGCACCAGCAGCTCTGCTAGCCCAGTCCCCTGGCTGGTGCTGACTGTTTCTTAAAGGGGAAGCCACCCGCAAGGGCTCTGCCTTACCACAGTAACACCTTTGCTACTTGCTCGAGTCAAATCCTTAACAGGATTTGCATTAGTTGGCAGAGAATACAGGATCATCCAAGAGCACAGGCAGTGGTAAGGATCCCACACAATACTCAGAATGTGGGTGTAACAGGACAGAGTCCCTGCAGGCTGTGGGCCTTTTAAGCCTGGCCAGAGGGGAGGCCTGGCCAAGCCCACTAAGAGGTATCTAAGAGGCAGCTCCTGAAGAAGAGGCTGTGCCTGAATGCTGGAGGGAGAACAGCGTGGCAGAGGCTTCAGCAGGATTGCTGTCCTGGTCCTGAATAAACACACTGTGGAAGGCGGAGGCTGCTGGCCAAGGTACTGAGGTTAGACTGAGTTGTTGGAAGAAGCCCAGTGCCCGGATGGGAGCCAGCCAAAGGCAAAGCCTGACTGGGAGAGACTTTGGGGGGTTGTTGTCTAATTGTCATGGGACTGGGGCTCACTCCCCCACTCTAGGCTGTTGTGACTCCGTTTCCCTGGCTTGCAGCTCTCACTCGATCAGCTCTCTCTCTAGAACTGATTGAGTCTGCAACGGGTAAACCTTGTCACCTTTTCAGCCACAGAGTTTCCCAGCACAGGCTCTTTCTCTCTAGGTTCGTCTGTGTTTGTAAACACAGAATTAACCCCAAACTGTGTCTCACCAAGGTTAGGATTAGCAATTCCACTGGACCATATGAAGTTCAGTAAAAAGAAGTTTAATGAATAAATCATGAATAAGCATGCAGTACAAGATTATACTGGAGAGTGCAGAAATCAAAATAACACAACCAATAATGCATTCCTATCTGTACTTGGATTCTCCTGAGTTACCCTAATCAAGGTCCAAGGGTATTTCAGTACATGGCACAGCCAGCAGTGGAAAGCTTGGCCGGGTATCAGTCTTAGTTTCCAAAAAGGCCTTACTTCATAGTTCCATTGGTGCAACCCTTCTCTGGCTGGTAAGATAGGATGATACAGATGAGGCTCAATGAGCTGATCTCAACCAAGTGACAGAGATAGAAAAATGCTCCTCTTTGTCTATTCTCCTCCCTCTTCAGTCTCTTTCCAGGGTCCTTTGTTTAATTTTCCCGCTCGGTGACTGTGCTTCCAGACACGTCCACAGGAAGAAATCCATTTGCAACTCAGTGGTCTATAGCTAGTATCTGCAGAGGTGTTTAGGCTTTTTATGAATACACATTCGGCATGACTTTGCATTTCTCCATTGCATGAAGTGAGTTTCAAGTTCTCAGCTTTCACATTACATACGTATTTACCCTTTACCTTTACATATTTGTTAAACCTGTAGTCTACATGTAGCCCAGTATCTCCTTGTGACACTAATCCAATAGGAGGAGACTGTAACTGTGTGTTATTGTGCTTCTGAATATACAAGTAAAGCAAGTGACTAGAACTGATTCCCATGAACTGTGATTTGGGGCCCTAATCCAAAGTCTGACCCTCCCACAGTGGGTTTGTGCTGCTACCCACTCTATTTCTGCTATGTTTGTTCTGAAGATGATGATTTTAGTCTCTGGAGCTTTTGATCTGGCACCTTCCATTAGTTTTAAATTCACTAAAAGATTATGCAGAAATATAATGGATTTAGCTTACAAAGAATTTCATTAAAAAGTAATTATGTATGTTCCTTACCTGCTTTTTCATGTTATTAGCATTCTGTGTGGAACTCAATGGGACTAAGGAATGGATATTTCCTGAATAAAGTACAGGAATTAATTACAATGTTCATTTGGAGGGGATTTTAGATGTACATTATGTTGAAAATCCCAAATTAATTGAAGTTTTCATAAGAAAGCAAGGAATGTGTAAACATAGTCTTATGCGTGGAGTTTGTCTGGTGGAAACCAGTTGATGACCATCACACTGATCAAGAAATATCTCAAAGGAGAGAATTCTGTTGTCCAAATTTGTGTTAGAAATTAAATTTTAAGAAAAAAAGAAACAGCAGCAAAGAATAAACATTATAGTTACAGTTTTCATTCTCTTTTAAACTAGATTAGATCATGTCAAATTTATTTCCTATAAGCTAGCAGTACATTGATAGACTTACTGTAGATTTCATTGCTGAAACAGTGAAATACATATCCATCCCTTCTATTGACCATTGATGTACAGGCAGGTTTCGGTATAANCCACCCGTCAGCCTCTCCCAGGTTCTCTGGGTCAGATACAGTCATTCTGCGACCCAGAAGACCCTTCTTGGCTCAAGCAGAGCTCTTACAGGAGATGCTTCTTCTATAGCATCTCTAGCCAGTTGGTTTGTCTAGGCTTTATAGGCCCAGGGAATGCTCAGACAGATCCCTTCTCACAGAGAATGCCCGTGGACTTAATGTCTGAGGATTATACAGTTTCCCCCTGTGCATGCTCATGAACTTGGTCATTCACAGCCACTCCTGCCATCAAGGAGCATGCCTAGGGACTTAGTCTCATAGGGAAACCTTAGTGCTGGCTCCACATGCCCTTACTCAGCTGCTCCCCCTTAAGTGCTGTCCACAGCTACTGGAGCACCAGCAGCTCTGCTAGCCCAGTCCCCTGGCTGGTGCTGACTGTTTCTTAAAGGGGAAGCCACCCGCAAGGGCTCTGCCTTACCACAGTAACACCTTTGCTACTTGCTCGAGTCAAATCCTTAACAGGATTTGCATTAGTTGGCAGAGAATACAGGATCATCCAAGAGCACAGGCAGTGGTAAGGATCCCACACAATACTCAGAATGTGGGTGTAACAGGACAGAGTCCCTGCAGGCTGTGGGCCTTTTAAGCCTGGCCAGAGGGGAGGCCTGGCCAAGCCCACTAAGAGGTATCTAAGAGGCAGCTCCTGAAGAAGAGGCTGTGCCTGAATGCTGGAGGGAGAACAGCGTGGCAGAGGCTTCAGCAGGATTGCTGTCCTGGTCCTGAATAAAAACACTGTGGAAGGCGGAGGCTGCTGGCCAAGGTACTGAGGTTAGACTGAGTTGTTGGAAGAAGCCCAGTGCCCGGATGGGAGCCAGCCAAAGGCAAAGCCTGACTGGGAGAGACTTTGGGGGGTTGTTGTCTAATTGTCATGGGACTGGGGCTCACTCCCCCACTCTAGGCTGTTGTGACTCCGTTTCCCTGGCTTGCAGCTCTCACTCGATCAGCTCTCTCTCTAGAACTGATTGAGTCTGCAACGGGTAAACCTTGTCACCTTTTCAGCCACAGAGTTTCCCAGCACAGGCTCTT
This sequence comes from Sphenodon punctatus, assembly GCA_003113815.1. Lineage (NCBI taxonomy): Eukaryota > Metazoa > Chordata > Lepidosauria > Sphenodontia > Sphenodontidae > Sphenodon > Sphenodon punctatus. The sequence continues at coordinate 117,141 of QEPC01014166.1, read as the reverse complement.
TCTCTCTAGGTTCGTCTGTGTTTGTAAACACAGAATTAACCCCAAACTGTGTCTCACCAATGTTAGGATTAGCAATTCCACTGGACCATATGAAGTTCAGTAAAAAGAAGTTTAATGAATAAATCATGAATAAGCATGCAGTACAAGATTATACTGGAGAGTGCAGAAATCAAAATAACACAACCAATAATGCATTCCTATCTGTACTTGGATTCTCCTGAGTTACCCTAATCAAGGTCCAAGGGTATTTCAGTACATGGCACAGCCAGCAGTGGAAAGCTTGGCCGGGTATCAGTCTTAGTTTCCAAAAAGGCCTTACTTCATAGTTCCATTGGTGCAACCCTTCTCTGGCTGGTAAGATAGGATGATACAGATGAGGCTCAATGAGCTGATCTCAACCAAGTGACAGAGATAGAAAAATGCTCCTCTTTGTCTATTCTCCTCCCTCTTCAGTCTCTTTCCAGGGTCCTTTGTTTAATTTTCCCGCTCGGTGACTGTGCTTCCAGACACGTCCACAGGAAGAAATCCATTTGCAACTCAGTGGTCTATAGCTAGTATCTGCAGAGGTGTTTAGGCTTTTTATGAATACACATTCGGCATGACTTTGCATTTCTCCATTGCATGAAGTGAGTTTCAAGTTCTCAGCTTTCACATTACATACGTATTTACCCTTTACCTTTACATATTTGTTAAACCTGTAGTCTACATGTAGCCCAGTATCTCCTTGTGACACTAATCCAATAGGAGGAGACTGTAACTGTGTGTTATTGTGCTTCTGAATATACAAGTAAAGCAAGTGACTAGAACTGATTCCCATGAACTGTGATTTGGGGCCCTAATCCAAAGTCTGACCCTCCCACAGTGGGTTTGTGCTGCTACCCACTCTATTTCTGCTATGTTTGTTCTGAAGATGATGATTTTAGTCTCTGGAGCTTTTGATCTGGCACCTTCCATTAGTTTTAAATTCACTAAAAGATTATGCAGAAATATAATGGATTTAGCTTACAAAGAATTTCATTAAAAAGTAATTATGTATGTTCCTTACCTGCTTTTTCATGTTATTAGCATTCTGTGTGGAACTCAATGGGACTAAGGAATGGATATTTCCTGAATAAAGTACAGGAATTAATTACAATGTTCATTTGGAGGGGATTTTAGATGTACATTATGTTGAAAATCCCAAATTAATTGAAGTTTTCATAAGAAAGCAAGGAATGTGTAAACATAGTCTTATGCGTGGAGTTTGTCTGGTGGAAACCAGTTGATGACCATCACACTGATCAAGAAATATCTCAAAGGAGAGAATTCTGTTGTCCAAATTTGTGTTAGAAATTAAATTTTAAGAAAAAAAGAAACAGCAGCAAAGAATAAACATTATAGTTACAGTTTTCATTCTCTTTTAAACTAGATTAGATCATGTCAAATTTATTTCCTATAAGCTAGCAGTACATTGATAGACTTACTGTAGATTTCATTGCTGAAACAGTGAAATACATATCCATCCCTTCTATTGACCATTGATGTACAGGCAGGTTTCGGTATAATGGATACAGAGTAGATACATATTAATAATTTACTCAGAAGTTATAAAGTATTGACTATCAAGTGCACTGATGCAGTGTAAGGAATTTACACAAAAATCAGGATGACAAGGCAGGGGCACTAGCTTTCCAATGGTGTGCCAGTGCTGTTATTATATATACTTTTCAGACATCAACAGTGTGCTTATCACTGAAACATGGAGCCAGATTTTAAAAACAGAACAAAACTGTGCACCTA
>QEPC01014166.1:53560-72004 GCA_003113815.1 Sphenodon punctatus | reverse complement strand
AACAGTGACTAGCTCAGAAGGTGTTGGGAAGGGGGGAGGCAGATAGTTTCATTTCTTGCAAACCTCTCCACCCCTGGTGCCTGGGAGTCTGCTCCTCAGTGACTAGTACTACCCCTCCCTGTCACCTTACAGTGAACCTTTTTTTGCCACCCGAACTCACCCGAACGCGATGCGAACTGTTTGGCCATTTCGCCATTCGGTTCTGTTCGGTATGTTCGGGTTCACGTTCGGTCATCCGAACAGGCTGAGTTTGGGCCGAACTCCGAACTTCCGAACCGCGTTCACCCATCCCTAATAGCAAAGCAAGATCGTAGCAGTCCAGGAGTTTATGGGAAGGAGTTATACAAACCAGGGGTAAAAAACCCAACAAAACAGTTTATCCACACAGCTAAAAAGTTACAGACATGTTTGTTATGTTGGTCCAAACGTTTGTGACATTCTATTCTGTGCTCTGTTCTGCCCAATGACCTACTCTCAGGGTTTGTTTATCCTGCAAGAAGTAGAAGTGTGGCTTTCTGACAATGGAACATGGTGATTGCAATGCCAGGACAGATAATCCCCTTCAGAACTAGTTGGGAGTTGAAAAGAGTTTGTTTTCTTTGTTGGGGGTGACGTAAAACAGACCCACAGCTGGTCTGAATTTGGGGTTTGATACAGCATTTCTTAAATAGCCAGCCCAAAGAACACAAACTCCAAATCGTAAGAAAGATTCACCGATTCTCTAATCTCTGTCTACATTTGCTGCAGTGAAGATATGCTTCTGGTCAGACCTCTGAGTTTGTGTCTGTCACAGGTAAGAGCTCATGAAGAAAAATATATGTGATCATGACTGTTGACCATGACCACCTGCCTTGCTACATATTAAGTGTCTGATCTCAAGTCCCCTGAACTCAGGAGAAATGCAACCACTAAATGCATCAGAATTTTGACCAAGCTATATGTGCCCAGGTAGTATAGTTTTAAAACATCATACTACTTTATAAAAATTTTCTGCATGTTGGTATTGAAAGCATAATATGTTAATACAGATATGCAAATCTAATCAGTAGAGTTGGCCAATTCCTCAAACAGGTACTACATAAATAAAAGTAATTAATTTTGGCTGGGATACATGGCTTTTTGTGTTTGTTTTCATCAAATAGTCTAGTAAACAGTTTAACTTTCACAAAACCAACACATTCAAGAATAGTTGTAGAAAGCAATTTTGAAAACACATAAGCACACACGTTTGTACTGCAAGACTGATTCTAGTCAGGGGAAACAGGGAAAGTGTTGTGTGATGGATAAGTTAAAGCAGAATGAAACACACACTACAAATTTTGACAACTATATTTTGACTGTTGCTGAACTGCCCGGGGATGCCCTACAGACAAATGAAAGGGCATATTTAGCAAGCAATTTGCAACAATAAATATTTTCAAGAAAAATCCTATTTGAAGGCAAGCCCCAAAAAGCGAGAGTCAAAATATGCAGAATAAATTGTTATTTAGGAATTGTTTTCTCTGATGGTAAAAATTAAACACACCCATGGCTACTAGCAATTCTATAATAAAATACAGTGGCAAAATAGCAAACACAACTGTCCCTCTTCTGACAATGAAAAGATTATTATCTCTTGGGGAGAAATGGAGGATTAAAAAATTTTTTTAAATTCCTTGTAGGCAGAGAGGCAAAGAAAAAAAGAGAAGAAAGCACTGAGACAAGTAAGTTCACGTCTCCAAGGAAAAGACTGGCCTCATTCAACCTTTTCGTTTTTGAGGCCTGTTTCTCCCTGTTCTGTTTAGCTACAGCAGAGAGAAAACAAGTAACCAACATACGCCTCATCAAGATTTACAAGTTTAAAATGATGTACAGCAAATGCTAAAACTACTGACAAGAGGTGGCAGCTCTTCCTAATGGATTTTGCAGAACACAGATTACTGCAATTCTTGCTGTTGCCAGGCTACAGTAGCCACCTAGTAGGAATTATAAGAGCAACAGAACACAAAATGAATACAGTGAAATTCAGATTTAGCAATCGCTGTGCTATGAAGCTCAGTCCATGTTAGGGATCTGTTTCTAGAAACCCGAAAGGCACTGCCCATTATTATTCCTGGACCTGGGAGGAACAAACTTGCTTGAAAAAATCAGCTGGCTTCCATTTATAATACCACACTGAAAACAATTAAAGGCTAATCAGAGCAAGAAGCACAGAACAAGCTCCTGCCTGCCCACTCTGACTCATGTCTGCCATTGTGCATTCCCATTGCAGAACAAGGTGAAGATTTCCAAAGTACTGAAATGGAACCTAAATCATCCCAGAGATCTAGAACATTTTAACGCTCACAGGATTCACAAACCTAGCATAAACCTTGCTTTAAAAGAAAGAAAGAAAGAAAGAAAGAAAGAAAGAAAATTGTGTCTAATTGGAACTTAACAGGATAATAAGGCGCTAGGAGATCAGGCGCTGCCCTGCACTAGGCACAGCAGCTCATTCTGCTGAGCAGCAATGTTTTCAGTAGCAGAGGATAAGCCCATATTTCACCGTGACCAAAGCATGAATGAGCCAGTGAAAATCCACAAACCACATTGGTTTTAAACAGATTCACGGCAAGAAAGCAGACACCGCTCTTGGCACATGTGGGAGAATGTGCCTTGTGATTCTCCTTTTACAGCTTTGGGATGAAGTAAAGATCTATAACATGTATCTTTGTGGTAACCCCAGGTTATTTTGGAATGTAATGGCAAATGGGAAACTAAAGTTTGATCTTTGTGACTGCGGGGTGGAAAAATTAAATAGTCAGGTTACATTCCTACTTCAACATGACTGGAACTAAGCCTTTTTTTAAAAACAAAAAAACACCAAAAGCTGGAAAATCTGCAACACCTCGGTGCTTTTCTGAAGTTCACAGTGTGTTTAGAGCAGGGCTGGGAAAAGTTCCCAATCCCAAGAGCCACGTACCAAGATCTTCATATGGGCCAAGAGCTCCAAGACACACATGGAATCAGTGCAGACACACAAATGTTACCTGCTTTGTGATTGGCTGGTGGAGCTGGTGCTCTGCAGTCATGGCTGCTGAGATTCTGAGAAGCTTTTGCAATTCAGCTCCTGAGAATAGAGTGCAATGAAAATAAGGCAGTGCGAGGACTAGGCCATGAGCCACACTTGAACTGCCCAAGAGTCATAGCTGGCTCCCCTGGCTTAGACCTTGGGCTCAAAGAAATGCCTGAAAGACTGACAGCTGAGTCCACTAAGTGTCTTTTCAAAAATGGAACAGGGTAATTTCTCATCAATGCCCCTCCCCACCCCCCCCAAAAAAGGCTTTGCAATGGATAGTTTTGTTCAGACGCAACACACAACCTTCTCATTACAGAAGTCGTCTTGCATTTTGGAAGCAAAGCATGCCTCTTAGAAGCTTGATTAGAGCATTAGAGAGAGAGCCAGTCCAATCCCTGGACTGGGGGGTCACCTTGTCCAGGGAAACTGGCCTTCTGGGAGCTGCACTAAGGGATCCAGGTAGCTCTCAGACTTATTTGAGCCCTCGGGAACTCCTGTTCCCTCTTGATCAGCTGGGCATGAGTGACAATTCTGATCAGCTTGGAAAATGCTGTAGTGTCACAGAGCTGGAAGGGACATCAAGGACAAGGATCCAGCTTCCTGTAAAAGAAAATAATTGGTACAGTTGATAGATTATCAGTGACCATTGTAGTTGATGTGTCCATCATTTTCCTTGGCCTCTTCCATGGAGAATGTATGGATTTAATAGAATCATACTGAGAACAAAATTGGTCCTTTAATTTTGCCATGACATTAATGTAAAGTCCAGACAGTAAGGAAGCTGTATATGCCACAAGTAATCTTGAAACTCCATCAGGTACATAACTGTTTTACCAGCTTTGGTTGCCAAGGAAACCACCAATCCTGATAGCTGCTGCACATAGAACTGTGCTTAATTCACCAATTTTTGTTTCTCAGCCAGTAGGTTATCTATGCCTCAGTCTCCTAATCTGTAAAATAGGAATAACAATTCCTGTGTCATGGAGATGTGATGTGACAAAATTTGTTAATCCTCAGATGGAAGGTGCTATGCCAGAACAAAAGACTGACATCAAATGTGTGTTTCCACTCCAGATGTGTGATGTTATTTAGTTTAGTATTTCATACGGTTATTTTTTAAACCATTTTTAAAAAAGCTACATGCAGTGCTAAGTGCAAAGAGCCCATTATGGGTGCAAACCTTCGCCACTGAAGTCAATGGGTGTTTTCAAATAGATGCGGGGCTGGCCATCCCTTAGCTGCTCTGGGGGTGAACCCCTGTGGTTTCCCACATCCAGCCCTGCCTGGGTCAGGTTTAAGCAGACCCAGCAGGTTCCACAGCCTGCAGTTCACCCATGCAGCACCCCCCCCCACGCCATAGAGTTGTGGGCGGATCGCCCAACCCTCTAGACACACACACACAACGCTATGGTGTTTCCCGGGGCAATGGCCAGCTGGAGGCAGAGCAGCAGCATGGGTCTATGCATCAGATGGACCCGCTGCTTCACCTTGGGCTGGTGCCCTGGGTTTGGCTGGCCTGTTCTGCCGGCAGGCTGCTCTGCCTCTGCTCTGCCTTCACATCTGGTGGGCCACCTTTAGATGGACAGGCCGCCTGGGGGTGAGGTAGAGCAGAGGCGGAGCGGCTGTCCATCTGAAAACACTGAATGGCTCAGCTCCTGTTGACTTTAATGGTGGGCAATTGCACCCTAAACACTACAGCATGTAGCATAATGAGGGCCTATATTCATTCAGTGAGAGTCTAGGACTCTCTAATAGTAATAACAATGGTTTTATTTCATTGGGAAAAATCTGTTGATTATTTTCTTAATTGTAATTGTAATGGACCTAGGTTTTTAAATAGTCATCTTTATTATTTTCTTTCTTCTTCTAAAAACAGTACAGAATAATGTACTAAATAATTAAATTTACAAAATTATTTTTGACATTAACTCCCTCATCTTATTTAGCAGATGCGTAAAGCTGTGAAACAGGAAAGAGCATTCTTTAATAATGCAATTTGTGGATGTTTTTCATTAAAAATATTTTGTTCAGAAATGACAGTTGTAGGCATTCTCACATGTTCAGTAATATTTTCCATGTGTGCCTGTTTGTTTTTCAGGAATACAAGAATGTGCAATGAAAACTAAGGATAGAAATTAAAGCAGTGTTTTTCATTATGCTGTTGACAGTTTCCCTTAATTTCCTTTTCCAGTAAGTAGTAGAATTTTTTTTCCTTCTCCTGTCACTTGCAATATGTAAAGCAAAATTCCCAAAGGCTTATGAGGTTGTAAGGATCCAGTAAAAGATGACTGATCTCCCCTCACCCTACACATCATACTCCACCCCACACCCAGTCCCATACACCCACCCACCCACCAGCAAAGCATAATGCTGTACTATTTTTGGTAACAAGGAAAGGGCCTCCCTAAAAAAACAGAGAGCAGTGTGTTTTCTCAGTTGCATCACTTTGCAAGCTAATGCTGTGTTGTGCTCATTGTTTTTATGGTGATGCAAGTCCTTTTTTTCTCTACAGCTGGTTGGATTTTCCTCCTCTCACCGCACCTCGCAGGTCCCTTCACTGTGCAGCACACATTGCCTGAGTGAATAGAAACACACAGATCAGCTGCAGGTTTCTAGCTACAAAAACAGATTCAGCGGGAAAGAGGAAGAAAAGGGCTGGCGAAAGAGAGACAAATATTGACTTGGTGTCACAGAAAGACATCCAACGGCTGAATAAAGAAACCCTGTTCATGTTTTGGAATATTCTTTCAACTGCTGGAACCAGAGTGGATCAAAAGAATGGGAAATGCCAGCAGAACCTTTAGAAGAAATGCTTATTTCCTATGCCTTTTATCTGTGCTGTTGCTGATTGAAGGGAAGACAAAATGTCCTGCCCGGTGTACTTGTACCAAAGATAATGCTTTATGTGAAAATGCCAGAACTATTCCACGCAGCGTTCCGCCTGATGTTACCTCACTGTAAGGGCTGTAAGCATTTGGCTATTTAATTTATGTTTTACAATAAACTATTATGTGTGGTTTTTTCAGTGCAGACCAAAGGATGTCTGCAGTAGGAAATACCTCCAGCATTCAAAACCAGCAGAGAAAATGTTAAAATTGTGTGGTATCCACAAATCCTGCTTTTCTCTTTATAATATAGCTTCTCTGTGTTATGTGAAACCTGTAACAGATTCATTTTTATATCTAGTCAATAGTAACTATGTAAAGAAATTATACTGCGATGCACTGATCAGTATTATAATGATTATTATGAGACCATATTAACATAAGGTTGTTCTTTTCTTTTTTTTCCTTTTTTTTTTCCAGATCCTTTGTCAGATCTGCTTTTACTAAAATCCAAAAAGGGAGTTTTTTGCTCACACCATCTCTGCAGCTTCTGTGAGAAATATTTATATCATGATTATTTATTATGAAACACATGTATGTCCATAAACTCAAAAGTAATGGTTTCAATACTTGTTTTATAAGAAATACCAGGGTGACTCCATTATATAACAAAGTGCACGAACAATTAGTCTTTACAGTAAAGGTAGTTTTCAAAGGTAGTATATATCTCATGGGCTGCTTTTAACTGTGTATTCAATGAGAAGATGAGGAGTATAGTGTTGGTGTTCAACGCTACCTGAAATAAAATAAATTCTGAAGACTGGTTCTTCTTGTCATGGCAGATGAGCTACCCTCCTAGGTAGTGTACTTTCATGGATCTTACTGAACGCGTCTGAGCATTGCAACAGCCATGCCTATTATTTTCTACAGTTTTAGGGTCTAGTCCTGCTAGCTGCTGAACATTCATGATTCCCATTGACTGGATTTCTTAGCTCCGCTCAAGATCAGGAGGACTTCCCTTTCAGTGGCAAACATCCTGAAGTCCTTGCTTAGGCCAAATTACCATGCACTTTGGACATTTCAATTTAGACATTTCAATTTGGAGCTTTTATTGGGTAGGTACTGGCTTTGTCCAATCACACATTTGGCTTTTCCTTATTCTGAATTAACATAGGGAGTTGTATAACAATCAGAAATTCTTAAGTGGTCACTGCAGAATCAAATAGGATGACATTTTAGGTACTAAGTATAGCTAGGAATATTTTCAAATTACTGGATTTTGAACTATATGAAAATGTCTTCCTGTTGTAAATACCTATTCATGTATGAGTGAAATGATACAAGAGGTACTTACTTTCTAGAAAACTGAACCTAGTGTTATATAAAATATAGGTATATAAAGGTACAGGAGATGAAAACCTCACCTGTCTGCCCTGGGGTTGAGTTCAGTTTTAGACACACACAAATTTGTTTCAGAAACATAAACAGAAAGATTTCTTTCAGTCTGTTAAGAAATAAAATTAGGTTCCTGTACATGATTTTAGCAAGCACAATATGAGTTGGTTTGAAATTTTGTTGTACATTACCCCTTACGCTAACGTTACTCTGATGGTGCATTGACACTTGGAGCTATGACTCTGTCTGTACTCCAGAGGAAGAGGAGGAGCTGACAAACAGGGACAGGAAGAGTGTAACATTTTGTTTACTGGACAAATAAATAATTACTTTAGAAACCTTAATGCATTTACTTTAACCCTTTGAGCGTTGCTACAGACCAGATTTTCTAGAGTTGTCACATATATCAAAGGAACGAAATCCACATCATTCCTGTGTGGGGCTCTCTGTCAGAGAGAAAAAGAGATGTTACATTTTGTATTATGTTGCTTATGTGTCAGTGAAGGGAAAATGCCATCCCAATTGACATGTCACCTACACTGCCATGCTACTTCCTGGCACATAGAACACAGGCTAGTTGGTGTGCCTCAGTCTGCATTTCTTGGATATGCCTTTCACTTGACTGACAAATATGCTCCACGTTCTTGTAGCAAAACTCACCACACCTAACATTTCTAAATATGATACAAAATACCTTTCCAGATGTCTATGTGAATATATTAAACATAGAATGTAGTTGCTTGTTATGTTTTGAAATATTAGCCTGTTGGTCAAAGGAAAATGAGCACGAATCCTATGTCTGTGAGATCTACAAACCCCTTACTCTGGAATAGTCCTATTGAAGCCCACAGGCATAAGTGATTTGTAGATCACAGTCGATATCAGTAGCTTTAGATACTGGGCAGATAATAATAGACTGTTCAATCTCTTCATTCACTAAACAGCAAAAAAGGACAATGAAGAACCTTCAAGGGCCAAATGAAACTTGTTCTCCCCAACATTAGATAGGCATGTGTCTTATTATATAGTAGCACTTAGAAACAACAATCTGAATCAGGGTTACATTGTGCTTTGTCTTGTATGCAAGTCCCTTGTCCATACTCTGAGAGTGGAATTTTGGAATAAGTATAAGACTGGAAAGCATATAGAAATTGAGGAGAATAAATTGTGATCAAATAAAAATGGTTCATTCATGCAAAAAGTGAAATACACATTGGGGAAGGCCAGGTGAGACGTTAACCCACACTAGATGACCCACACTTGGACCTAGATGACTAAATGACCTGGGTGGGGCAATGGTAGCCCCATCTGGCGGCCACTGGCCTGACGGTCAGCTGCATTGCAGGCCAGTGGCCGCCAGATGCTTTCTCACTTCTGCCCTGGGGTGGGCAGCAGGCTGCTATGCGACACGTCCATCAGAGAAGGCTGTGTACGCATCATGGGCTACCATTGCCCCACCCAGGCTAACGTGGGGTAATTTATTTATTTATTATTTATTTAAATGTTTGCCCCGCCCTTCCCAAATGGCTCAGGGTGGCCACCTTCCATCAGGCTGGTTCTGTGCAGCCCTGTCCCATGGTGACATCTACCAGCATCATAGAGCTGCAGGCGTAGTTTGCCATTCCTGTGTGTCTACATCAGGGCAGGGGGCAGGATAGTGGGTGGGCCAGTGGGTTACGGGTGGAATGGGGCAGGATAGTGGGTGGGCCAGTGGGTTATCGGTGGAATGGGCTGTGCACCTGCCCATGTGAAGGGCTCCTTGCCCTGCCTCAGGGCATGGCGGGACTTGTGACCGAGGTCTGCCCACACAGTTTCCCCACTGGGGGCGTGGGGGGGTGTGCGCAAATCGTTTGGCCTGCAATCAATTCAGCTGAATTAAAGAGCTGACATGCCAGCATGCCTGCAAAAAATGAAAATAAATATTTTTTTAATAAACCTTTTAATAAACTTTGAGTGATAAGTGAAAAGATTTGGGGAGAAATTAATTACATCAGTATACTTCACAGATAAACAGACAAATAGAAAAAAGGTGCTTACACAGAAGTCCTATTCACACAAATCTGCTCACAGCAGGTTAAGCACCAGGGAGGCTGTGTTTGGTGCCTCCCCTATCCCCACTGCAGGCAGGCTGTGTGAATAAGCAAAGAAAAGCCCATACAAAGACGTTTCCACAACAGGCAACTCCCTTTTAAAAAATATAGTCTATATAGTTCTATGCTTATTGAGCCTTAGTGTCTTCCAGGTCAAATATACTAATATCGGTAGATAAAGATTGATTCTAGCTCCCAGCTCTGAAAACTCAGCCTGAGATCCAAATAGATGGAGACATAGTTCAGACGATATCTTCTATTGGACCATCTTTTTTGGGGGGGGAAGTATGCAATCTTGCACACCATCAAGCTTGCATTCCCTCATCAACAGAACTTGGTCCAATGAAAGATATCATCTGAACTACTCCATTTCCATCTATGACTTCTGGGACCAACATGGCAAACTCTGGGGTTCAAATGTCAAGCTAGGTTCTTCTCATGCATCACCACAAGTAATAAAGGTTTGCAGGCAATCAGCTTTGCAGTAATCAGGCCCATAGTATTGTCCATGTAACTTATTGTCTTTAAAGTATTTCCCTGGAGACACCTGCTCAACATCATTGTTTTCCTTAGATATGTATATGTGGCACAGAAACGTGCAATGTACAGTGTGGTACACTGATGTTAAGCTACATTGATTTGGCAGCTAATAATTTGGCCTTTGGTCTACTAGGCAAGTCACTTCCATTGGTCCCTTGGGTTGTTTATGGCAAGTTTCACAGTACTGTAATATATAGGAAGTGCACTTTAGGCATACAATCCTGCAGTCCTTGATGAAGTCAGTGAGAATCTGTCCTGCACTGAGACTGTGAGAATCATGTCCTGAAGAATATAGCAATCTAACCATTTTTGTTTTGCATTTCTTTATGCAGGTTGTTTACATCAAACACTTTTGATGTTATTAGCAGTGATGCTTTCATTGGCCTTCCTCATCTAGAATATTTGTGAGTTGACAAAATCATGTTTCCTAGAATTCTTGAGATCGTTGGGTTGATTTATTACCCATTTTATTTTATTTATTTATTTATTTATTTATTTATTACCCATTACAGGTTCATCGAGAACAACAGCATTAAGACAATTTCAAACACAACCTTTCGAGGACTGAAATCTTTAATTCACCTGTAAGTATATGGCTTGCATCTATTACTTGTTATATTTGGTTGAGTAACTGAATGACTGTTGTTCATCATTTAGCATTGCATAACCTCAAGGTTAATAACAAGGTAATACAAATGTTAATTTTTGAGGAGGTGAGTTGCACTAACAATATTTTATAATGAAATACTAGATCCATTTTTTTTCTCCCACTGATAACAGAATTTGATCCACTATCTACAAGAAGCTCTGAGTTTTGTCCTGCCCTGCCCTGCTCTGCTCAGAAACCCTCCACTTTTCTGTTTCCCCATATTTCCCACACAAACCAGAGGGACAAGGCCAAAACTATGATCTTGCTGTTCAAAAATAGTTATGAAAAACAATTGGCTGGTTGCAGAAACTACATCCAATATATGAGGGAGCAAGATTTTTAAAAGTGAAAATTGAAAGCATGTGAGCCCAGAATAAGCATGCACACACATTCTTGCACACACATGCAAAAACACTTCTGAATTGTCTATAACATTCACCTGCACACTTATGAACACTACAGTAGCTGTGATCCACAAACCACTTACTCTAGAATAGTTCCTAGGGATATGCGAACGTGGTTTGGATGTTCGGAGTTTGGAGCGAACTCGGTCTGTTCGGATGTCCGAACTGAATGTCTGAACCGAACTCGAAAACAACCGAACAGTTCGGTCATGTTCGGGTGAGTTTGGATGAGTTCGAGGGCAGGAAAAACATGACTTCGGGCAGGAAAAAGGTGACTGGAAGGGGGAGGCAGCTGAGGAGCAGACTTCCTGGCACCAGGGGTGGAGACCAGGGGTTGTTTCAAGGCCAAATGATACCGATACCGGAAAAAAATCCTCGAATTCAGTATTGGTATCGGTATCGATAGTGCTATTTTTGAATGTTCGACCAAGTTCGGCTGAACCAAACTCCGCCGAACCAAACAACCAAACCCGAACTTGGATTTCGAACCGCATGACCAAACGTCCAAACATCTGAACCACATTCTGTTCGCACATCCCTAATAGTTCCAGGGGTTTGAGGCTACCCTGGAGTAAGTGGTTTGTGAACTGCAGTCAGTATTCCCCATGTTCTAATTTATCAACCGTTATCCTTCTCATATCGAAGTGTGACTGGGACAGCCACCCAGTTCTTGCACATTATATGTAGGTGCCCATACCAAATTAGCTATGCCAAAACGTTTCCTAATGAATTTTCTTTAGAAAATGTGGTTACTTTGTTGGTAAAATACCAGAACAACGGTAATAAAAGAAGACCTTGTTTTATATACAGTTAAATGTTTAGAAAGTATAATTAATACGACTTGGATAAGAATATACACAGCATTCCTAACCTTTTGTTTTGTTTTGTTATGGGTATAGAATGCACAAATGTAACTGTTTAATTGCACTTCACCAAATTAATATGCACCACATAATGGGTATTTTTACACACACATTTCTCCTGCATGTTTGCTGTTACATCCTGAACTTTCTGTGTGTCTAAATCACTCACCTAGCTCTTAAACATCTGGTTCTTTAAACCTCTGCATAGAACTTCTCCTTCTATGATGGAATTACTTATATTGTCACTTCAATATTATAGATGCATCCACAATTGCTGTGCCATTACAGCTGCAGTCTATGTCAATGAGACAAGTTCCATATGTAAAGTAGCTTATTACTGTATAAATTAATGAACTGGCCACTGTGGCAGGGGCAGTTCCAAGGGGTTAAGTCCCTGCAGGATCAGACCCCTGGGTAGTCACTTCCGTGGAGAATCGGTACTTCACTCGCTTGTTGTAGAATTCAGTTCAGAGTCTTTATTATATATACACAACATAGTCTACTTTATATCTGGGCTGCCGATTCAGTCACCTCTTCACTTGCAGGCCCAGTTGGGTCTCTTCAGCTTACATGCAGCAACAACCCCCATCCCCCAAGTCCATCCACGCCAAGCCCCTGGCTCACAGTAAGCCTTCCCCAGGCAAGAAGCTCCTTCCTGGGTACAGCCTTCCCCAGTACCTGGGTCTACTCCTGCTGGCTCTAGTTCTTCCAGCCTTCAGAATCCTGGAGAGCATACAGGAGCAAGCAGACTTCTAGGCTTCTTCCCAGGAGATGTTGCCTCCTTGGCTTCCAGGCAGAGATTGATTTGATTGATGGTAGAGACTTTTCTGAGTACGGTATCTGTTAGGTTGTAAATATATGGGGCACCGCCCTTGACTGGAATCATATATTTGTAAAAAGGGGAAATAAGGGATCTTGAAGCCATAGCCCTCTGACCTTGTCTGTCAACATCTAGCACCTGTTGCTTGAGGAGTCTGACAATAAAGCCACTAGTTTTCCCCTGGAAAAAGACCTCTGAAAAACCTAGCAACAAGAGGCGTACCTTCGTTTCAGACCACCAAGCATCTATGCCACATTCATTATCTTGCTACTTTTCTGTCATGGTCAAACCAAGAAGGGAAGTATAAGGAATATCTCTTATTTTAGCCCAAAATGTCAACATTCGTAATTCTATTAGTGTGGCTAAAGATTGTCTACCGAGTTCCAGATTTATTATGGCTGGGCTAGATGAGAGGGGATCGCCAAGATACATCTCCAAAGGCCGTTAATTACTGGTTCTAGGAGAGCTATTACATAGCGATCATATCCCCAGATCTGAACTCCATAAAGCATTCTGGCTATCAACTTGGCCTCCAGAATTTTCTGAACAGCCTTAATACATCATTGGCCATATAGAAAGAGAAAGCGCTGAATAACTAGGGATTCCATCTTCGCCTTCTGCTTTACTGCCAAAATGTGTGCTTGCCATGACCCATTATAGGTAACGATGTTACCCAAATATTTATACCTACGGACCTGCTCCAGTTGGTGCCCCTGCAGGATCCAGGTATATCTAATGAATCATTTGGCAAAGACAAGGGTTTTTTATGTTATCATAATTTATATTAAGATTCTTTTCCTTACATCTTACCCCCAAATCCCTCAATAACCAATCAAGCCCCAATTTGCTAAGTGAAACCAGAAATGTGTCATCACCACTGATGCGTGGTGGATGATGCAGGCCTTGTTATAACATAGATAGGAAATATGGGGGATGGGACAAATATTTTTGTTAAGTAGGATCCCAATCCAGCAAAATATTTATGCACATGAATAGTTTTACATGTTTGAATAGCACTGTTAAATTATTTATTGTATTAACTGATTTGTCTTGTGGAGGTGCCCTCATTATGCAAGGTTCCTCTCAGACACAAAGGAAGACATAGGCCCTGCTCTAAAAGACCATACTAAGCTTTGTGACTGCTGATTTCTGGGGGGGGGGGTGTCCCCACAGCCATTTTCTAAGGGAAAACATAAGCATTAGGCGTTGCTGTCTTTTTGTGGTTACACATACAGTTTTGGAGGATATGTTTATACGTATTTCAGGAGGGGAGGGGACTTGCATGCAGAGCTGATGTTGAAGAAAATGGAAGTTTTACAGTCCAAATAAACTCAGAAGCAGGAACATAAATTACAGATGGCAACCAGTTTAATCCCTGTTTGTATAATGTCTGCCCTCTCCAAGAATGCACCTGTATATGCCTAGACTGAATAGGGATGGGACACTAGGGAGAATACCAGATACCGGATTTATCAGTATCAGATCTCCCCGGTATCTGATTTACCGGTATCAGCATACCGGATTTTTAACACTGGTCACTTTACCGGTTTTTTTACATTGCAGCCATTTACTTCAATGACCGCAATGTAAAAAAAATGGTAAAGCAGTCAATGTTAAAAATCCGGTATACCAATACCGGGGATTATCGGATTATCGGATTAATCTGATACACCTGATTATCAGGAGTATCGGATTTATCCAATACCAATATTCCCACCCCTAGTGAACATACTCACAAGACTCTCTGAGACATGTTGCTCTTGGAGAAAAGTAGGATCCTATTGCTGGGTGAAACTCATCAAAGAGATTCATAATATCTATGCATATTTTATTTATTTATTTATTTATTTAATGGCATTTTTATGCCGCCCCCTCATGCCCACGGCATGTTCCATGAGGAGATAGCAGAATATGACATTGGTACTATGTAGGTTGCCCACTTTATTTTTGTGATTGCACTTTTATGCTGCATCAAAACTGCACCCAAATCTATATTTTAATTTGTGTAATTAAAATTTGACATCGTTATAGTGAAGAAGCATTTAATATTAAATGTATGTAAGACAATTCCTTTTCCATTTATTGTGGAATTATTTTNTGTCACTTCAATATTATAGATGCATCCACAATTGCTGTGCCATTACAGCTGCAGTCTATGTCACTGAGACAAGTTCCATATGTAAAGTAGCTTATTACTGTATAAATTAATGAACTGGCCACTGTGGCAGGGGCAGTTCCAAGGGGTTAAGTCCCTGCAGGATCAGACCCCTGGGTAGTCACTTCCGTGGAGAATCGGTACTTCACTCGCTTGTTGTAGAATTCAGTTCAGAGTCTTTATTATATATACACAACATAGTCTACTTTATATCTGGGCTGCCGATTCAGTCACCTCTTCACTTGCAGGCCCAGTTGGGTCTCTTCAGCTTACATGCAGCAACAACCCCCATCCCCCAAGTCCATCCACGCCAAGCCCCTGGCTCACAGTAAGCCTTCCCCAGGCAAGAAGCTCCTTCCTGGGTACAGCCTTCCCCAGTACCTGGGTCTACTCCTGCTGGCTCTAGTTCTTCCAGCCTTCAGAATCCTGGAGAGCATACAGGAGCAAGCAGACTTCTAGGCTTCTTCCCAGGAGATGTTGCCTCCTTGGCTTCCAGGCAGAGATTGATTTGATTGATGGTAGAGACTTTTCTGAGTACGGTATCTGTTAGGTTGTAAATATATGGGGCACCGCCCTTGACTGGAATCATATATTTGTAAAAAGGGGAAATAAGGGATCTTGAAGCCATAGCCCTCTGACCTTGTCTGTCAACATCTAGCACCTGTTGCTTGAGGAGTCTGACAATAAAGCCACTAGTTTTCCCCTGGAAAAAGACCTCTGAAAAACCTAGCAACAAGAGGCGTACCTTCGTTTCAGACCACCAAGCATCTATGCCACATTCATTATCTTGCTACTTTTCTGTCATGGTCAAACCCAGAAGGGAAGTATAAGGAATATCTCTTATTTTAGCCCAAAATGTCAACATTCGTAATTCTATTAGTGCGGCTAAAGATTGTCTACCGAGTTCCAGATTTATTATGGCTGGGCTAGATGAGAGGGGATCGCCAAGATACATCTCCAAAGGCCATTAATTACTGGTTCTAGGAGAGCTATTACATAGCGATCATATCCCCAGATCTGAACTCCATAAAGCATTCTGGCTATCAACTTGGCCTCCAGAATTTTCTGAACAGCCTTAATACATCATTGGCCATATAGAAAGAGAAAGCGCTGAATAACTAGGGATTCCATCTTCGCCTTCTGCTTTACTGCCAAAATGTGTGCTTGCCATGACCCATTATAGGTAACGATGTTACCCAAATATTTATACCTACGGACCTGCTCCAGTTGGTGCCCCTGTAGGATCCAGGTATATCTAATGAATCATTTGGCAAAGACAAGGGTTTTTTATGTTATCATAATTTATATTAAGATTCTTTTCCTTACATCTTACCCCCAAATCCCTCAATAACCAATCAAGCCCCAATTTGCTAAGTGAAACCAGAAATGTGTCATCACCACTGATGCGTGGTGGATGATGCAGGCCTTGTTATAACATAGATAGGAAATATGGGGGATGGGACAAATATTTTTGTTAAGTAGGATCCCAATCCAGCAAAATATTTATGCACATGAATAGTTTTACATGTTTGAATAGCACTGTTAAATTATTTATTGTATTAACTGATTTGTCTTGTGGAGGTGCCCTCATTATGCAAGGTTCCTCTCAGACACAAAGGAAGACATAGGCCCTGCTCTAAAAGACCATACTAAGCTTTGTGACTGCTGATTTCTGGGGGGGGGGGTGTCCCCACAGCCATTTTCTAAGGGAAAACATAAGCATTAGGCGTTGCTGTCTTTTTGTGGTTACACATGCAGTTTTGGAGGATATGTTTATACGTATTTCAGGAGGGGAGGGGACTTGCATGCAGAGCTGATGTTGAAGAAAATGGAAGTTTTACAGGCCAAATAAACTCAGAAGCAGGAACATAAATTACAGATGGCAACCAGTTTAATCCCTGTTTGTATAATGTCTGCCCTCTCCAAGAATGCACCTGTATATGCCTAGACTGAATAGGGATGGGACACTAGGGAGAATACCAGATACCGGATTTATCAGTATCAGATCTCCCCGGTATCTGATTTACCGGTATCAGCATACCGGATTTTTAACACTGGTCACTTTACCGGTTTTTTTACATTGCAGCCATTTACTTCAATGGCCGCAATGTAAAAAAAATGGTAAAGCAGTCAATGTTAAAAATCCGGTATACCAATACCGGGGATTATCGGATTATCGGATTAATCTGATACACCTGATTATCAGGAGTATCGGATTTATCCAATACCAATATTCCCACCCCTAATGAACATACTCACAAGACTCTCTGAGACATGTTGCTCTTGGAGAAAAGTAGGATCCTATTGCTGGGTGAAACTCATCAAAGAGATTCATAATATCTATGCATATTTTATTTATTTATTTATTTATTTAATGGCATTTTTATGCCGCCCCCTCATGCCCACGGCATGTTCCATGAGGAGATAGCAGAATATGACATTGGTACTATGTAGGTTGCCCACTTTATTTTTGTGATTGCACTTTTATGCTGCATCAAAACTGCACCCAAATCTATATTTTAATTTGTGTAATTAAAATTTGACATCGTTATAGTGAAGAAGCATTTAATATTAAATGTATGTAAGACAATTCCTTTTCCATTTATTGTGGAATTATTTTTATTTTTTTTTAGAAAACTGCAGAGGTCGTATAATTGTACTCCATTAATGCCACTACCTTAAATTGCAATATAGTTTAGTGCAGACAATTATTTCCATGCACAAGCTGTGCTTTCGATTGCATCTTTGAAGTTTTTCATAAAAGCAAAATGTCATTCAGAGTTTTAAAGTATCTGCTTTCAAACATAATTGCCTATGTGACTGAGCATTTACTCCCTCATTAGCATCCATTCCAACAAACAAAGTGCTTTCTGCACAGATACTACAAACAGCACCATCTAAAGGTGACAGAGTGAACTCTTACTGTACATTTTCTAGCAATTAAAGATATAAAATGACAGCCACTTGTCCAGGAACAAATTGAGTTTATAAACCTAGCTTTGTTCCTGTCACTGCGATTCCCCCAATAATAGTGAGCTTATTGTAGCTCTGAGACTGTATCCATCAGAGTCCTTCGTTGCTACAAAAGAATAAGTAAGGCTCAAGTTCTGCAAATATGGCCCTTTTAAAACAGACGGGGGGTGGGGGGTGGATGGGTGTTTTGGCACAGTGGGTGGACGTCCCTTTACACGGACACACACACACCTCCACCCACGGAGCCCTCCGGAAAACTGGAGGAGGTTCCGTGGGTGGAGATGGGTGGAGGTGGGTCTTGCGCGGGAGAACGCATGCACCCCCACCCATCCCGCTCGGTGTTCACACGGACAAACACCGAGCAGACACCCATCACCCACCCACCACCGGCTGTTTACATGAACGCCTCCCCCCCCTGTACACCTGCCCAAACACCGAACAGGGGGAAGGCATCCATGTAAAAATGGCCTATATGGGTCTGTGTTTAATTCTGTACAGCAGAGAAACTCAGTTGATTTATATGTGACCTACCAGCTGTGTAAAGATAGGCCCTTTTCACACAGACACTCTAACACTGATAAAATGGGTGTTACATCTTATTATACATGTTGCAGGGCACCCATAGAGCACACCTGCAGCCCTGCAACATGTATAATAAAATGTAACACCCATTTTATCAGTGTTAGAGTGTCT